>PVHY01010578.1:0-50000 GCA_004024945.1 Uropsilus gracilis
TTTTTTTTTTTTTTTTTTTTTTTTTTTTTTTTTTTTTTTTTTTTTTTTTTTTTTTTTTGCCTTCTGTAGATGTTTCTAGAAAGGGATTTCTGAACTGTAATTCATGGAGTGTTTTGCCCAAGTTTTCCTCTATGTATGCTATGGTTTCAGGTCTGACCTCTAAGTCTCTTATCCATTTTGAGTTGATTTTTGTACATGGAGTAAGGGAGTTTTCTTGGTTCATTTTTTTGCATTTCTTAATCCAATTTTCCCAGCACCATTTATTGAAGAGGCTATTCTTGTTCCAAGGTAAGTTTTTCACTCCTTTGTCAAAGATTAGTTGACTATATATGTGTGGTTTTATTTCAGGGCACTCAATTCTGTTCCATTGGTCTGACTGTCTGTTTTTGTACCAATATCATGCTGTTTTAATTATTATGGCTTTGTAGTATAGCTTGAAGTTTGGAATTGTAAGACCTCCATTCTCTTTTTTTCTGGTCAGGAGGTTTTTTGATATACGAGGTCTTTTGTTATTCCATATGAATTTCAGTAATTCTTGTTCTATCTCTTTTAAAAATGTCATTGTGATTTTTATTGGGATTGCATTGAATCAGTAGATTGCCTTTGGTAGGATGGTAATTTTGATAATATTAATTCTTCCAATCCATGAACAGGGAATGTCTCTCCATTTCCTTATGTCTTCTTCTATTTCTTTTAGGAGAGTTCTAAAATTTTATTTGTATAATTCTTTCACGTTTTTTTTTTGGTTGGGTTTATTCCCAGGTATTTAATTTTTTTTTTGGTGCAATGGTAAATGGGATGGTTTTTCTGATTTCTTCTTCTTCTATTTGACTTTTTGCATATAGGAAAGCCGCTGACTTCTGTGTGTTGATTTTGTATCCAGCTACCTTACTGAACTGGTTTATTATTTCAAGTAGTCTTTCTGTGGATTTTTTGGGGTTTTCTATATTGCAAAGCTCACAAAGGAAAGAAGAGAGAAAATTCTAATAAACAAAATCACAAATGAAAGAGGAGAAATTACAACAGACACAAAAGAAATCCAAAGGATAATAAGAAAGTACTATGAACAACTATATGGAAATAAATACAACAACCTGGATGAGATGGATAGATTCTTAGAAAGATGCAACTCCCCAAAATTAAACAAAGAAGATATAGAGAACTTAAATAAACCAATTATAAGCAGCGAAATTGAAGAAGTCATCAAAACTCTACCTAAAAACAAAAGCCCAGGACCTGATGACTTTACAAATGAATTCTACCAGACATTCAAAGAAGAAATAATGCCTGCACTACTATACATGGGTTCTTTGATAGAGAACAGATAGCAATCATCCCTTCAGAATTCTAAGAAACAATTCACCAGGGACTTTATAAGGGTTGTCCAATCAAAAGACAAAAAGAGGAAAACAGCAGTCAAAATGACATTCTAGTCTAAAGACCTATAGTATGTAATTTAGTAATACTAAGGAATTTCCTGTGCAGGATAGGATAATACATTTTAGTAAGTCATTTATTTAATGCATAGGAGTGAACCAAGCCCTGGGCAAATCTGATAGTTATGAATCTCAAAATACTCTCAGAAGTATCAAGTACAAGTAGAAAAGCCCATGCTTTTCATTATATACACAAGGACATTGTCATTTATAAACATACCTCTTAGTATCAACAAAGCCATCAACCAACAATATCAAACTGCCTTTTCTTTGCCATGACTTGAATAAACATTGTGTCATATACTATAGATATATGTATATACTGTCATATTCCACATAAATTCTTGTGTATACACTGACAGCTAATGAATAACTGTTACTGAAAATAGTATTGATAATGCAGATTCAGAAACTAGAATTGAAAAAAAAATAATGAAAACCTATAATCTTAAGTTTCCTTTTGTAAGTTGGATGGAAAAGAATCTTAATTTTCATAATGAATGTGACTTATTAAAAGCATATTAAATTCATTACCTTTGCTACTGCTCCTTTGCTGCTCTTTAAAAGCGTAATGCTACCTTCTGCCTATTCAGGAACTTAGATGTTTTTCTCCTAATATAGTCCTACTCGGTGCAAATATAGAATGAGAGAGGGTAAAGCTGATGCAGAACTCATGGGATTTTCTAAAGCTAATAATAATGACTTTAATGAGCCATTTGGGTGTTTCTTACACTGCAGTCACAGACTGTGCAGAGTGGGGAAAGAAAATGCTGCAGGTGTGACTCCCAAAGGAATAAGCAAAGATTAGGCGGTTAGAAGCAAGCAAAGGAAAATACTCTGTAGTGGAGCACCAGATTTTGCTTCAGAGACTGCTACTACATCATATGTTCAAGTGCAAGCATGTGATGAATGAATGACTGTTAAAAGGACAAAAGTTTCATAAAGCATCAGAATCCCAAAGTATTCAACCTCTTTGACCTTCTCTGTCCCCTTCAAAGGAGGTGAAATTTCAAATTCTGATTTTTCCTTAGTTCTTCAGTAAATATTTAAACTCCATATCTTTAAGAAATAAGACTTTTAAAATTCACAGAAAATTCCAATATCATCCAAACTTAGCTCACACACACAAAAAGTGTGGTTAAAAACAATTGGCTATGATTAATGAAAATGAGGATAGGAAAAGAGAATTATTTGACTTCAGGATTAAGATCTAAACATTTTCAGTAGGGTATGTATTCTTAGTTACTTATGTGTTCACATTGGAATCCCTCCATTTTTTTAATTCCAATAATTATGGGAGTAAATAGCTGTTGATATAGATATTTGTTTTAATCAAATATAATTATTGACAGAGATTTTATGCCAATTCAATAATGAACTTGAATGGTTAACTTGAATGGTAAGTCATTCTCACTATAACTAAGATCCTGAATTGGTTTCACTGTGATTTACTGTGTGATCTTTCTAAAGTTCAACTTTATTCATGATATAGCTTTGTTACGATTTTATTTATTTTATTTATTTTCAAATCAACACACTTGAAAGGGTAGCATCTCCTCCATGTCCAGACAAAGCAAACTAACCATTTGATTCTCTCTCTGCTTATACCTTTTAAGAGTGTACCTACTCTTTAATAATACCACTAGAATATAATGAAGCAATTCTTTCCACATCTTACTTTTCATCTTTGGGTGAACTTTGATTGCCCATTATGTCTCCTCATGATAGAAGGTGGATACTGAGGAAGAAATTAAATGCCAGTGATTTCTTATGCCATTGGTCATAAAAAACTTATTTAGTCTTCTTTTAAATTATTATTTTTAGAAGCTATTCACCATGTGAACTTTTACCTTCATCATGAAACATTTAAATTAATTGGCCAAAATAGGGACCAATTCCATTATTCTAGCCTAAACTGAGCTAACCTTCCAGTGAAATATTTCATAAACATTTTTGTTCTTGAGAAAAAAAAATATCCAACATATTCATTCTTGGCTATGTGCCTTCACTACCTGTCTCGAAAAATCTGAAATAACATTATGTGCCGACCAGGTTCATTATCTTTCCTTCTTTGATATTTCTATTACTTTCTAAATTTCTTACACCAGTTTTTCTTAAGATATGTCTAAAAATGAAATATATATATACATATATATGTATATATATACTTAAATATAGGCAACAAGGGACTTAGTTTGTATAAACTTTTTGATTCTTGTTAGATATTTTATTTCACCATCTGGAATATAGGTTATTTTCTGATTTCTCCCTACTTTTTATATTTGAGAAAATTGCTACTTTAGGATTTTGTTTTACTTATTTCAACAAAATTGTACACTTTCATGCGCTGTACTTTCTATTAAAATTAATTCTGCTGTTGTGAAGATAACTGACTAAATTTCATCACTGACCCAAAACCTGACAGGTTAAAATTTAAGTAGTGATGATGTGGTGTTAATGGAGCTTGTGAATATTTATTATTAAAAGATCCAAGGTGGCTTGGCCACATGGAACATATTGTTCCTGTGCTACTCTGCACCATATGGAGAGTTCACATTTGCATTTTAACCTAATCAAATATCAAATATTAATACAATCAAGAGGGGTCTAAATATTTTGAGAACACTGTAAGTTTTTAAATTATAAATATGAATAATGGGTTGGCTAAGTTACAAAACTTAAATATAATCATAACTTTGGGCTTTTTCTGGTTTCTATAAAAACCCTTCCCTTGTGCCATTACTGAATGTAATTAATATGTGTCTCTAATCACAAATGTGCATAAAATACCAAAATAAAAAAGCCCAGATTACCAGAATTTATTAAAATAATTTTTACCTTATATTAAAAGTAGAATAATTAAATTTAATTCAAAAATTTCTTCTTAATATTTCAACATGTTGTTTTTTAAATTATCTAGCAGTTTATAAGCAATAAGGCCATGATCAGTTATTTTTTATTTATACAAAATATATTAATATTGTTATTATAGATTGATATTGTTTCTCATTTAAAATATTGGTATCAGTTTATATAAGAGAACAATCATATGTGAATACTTATTTTTGATATTAGAAATATATTCTATACATGTGAATTAACTTACATTCAATCTTTTTTTCTTTGACAGAATGTATATTAAATCAACTGATGAACAGTGTTTCCTATTAAGGTGTTCTGCTGTTCTGTTGTAGTGTGCTATTCCTTGAAGACTTCTATTGATCACCACTTGACAGGGTCTAAAGTTCTTCTTTTACTCACTGAGGAGACATGAAGAAAACAATGATACATAATAGAAAGATTAGGGCAATGTTGTATACAGCAAAGGAATAAAATAAAAGTGTCAGCATATTCTAGAGTAGAATATAGAAAATGTATTGGATTTTTTTAAAATTTCATAGTTTTGCTTTGGGGAACCAAATGTATATATCAAGTTAAAAGTAGTGTGTCTCAGTGACATAATTTCAATGGGACATGATGCATAGATTAACTCTGAAGCAGCATCACTATTATCTTTCACATAAATACCAAATTTATTCAGAAAAAAATTCACTCAGAATATAATAGCAAGACTCTATTTTGTACACATTTATTGAATGTGCATTGCGATTTCTTAAAAGGACAATTTTCTGTGTGGTGAACAAGGTTTTGATACTAAAATCAAATATGAATCATTTACTTTCCACTTTGACCTGGGTAGTATCAACACTATTGGTTTCTTGGGTTAAAAACAAGATTAAAAAGAGGCCGGAAACCGTGGCTTGTGCCTGCAAGCTTCAGCCTATGAAGCGGCCGGGGCTAGGGATCGCGGTTAGAGTCCCACCTGGGGCCCGTAGCGAGACCTAGTTCCAAAAAATAGCTGGGCGTGGTGGCGCGTGCCTGTAATCCCAGCTACCTGGGAAGCTGAGGCTGGGGATTGCTTGAGTCCTTGGTACCCCGGGCAACGAGAGCCTGCGGTTCCATGGGCAAAATAGCGAGACCGAGTCTCAAAAACAAAACAAAACAAAACAAAACAAAACAAAAACACAAGATTAAAAACACCATCAACATTTTGAAATAACTCTAATAGAAAAAAAAATCAAGTTCTAGATGCAGATTTCTTTGAGTTTAGTAAATAATGAGCATAAATTCTAGACTAAAAGGACTGAGTGACTAAATTTGTCATTTGTCAACTGAATATCCATAGAAATTTTACTTAACCTCACTTCACTTCAATTTCCCTATGCTTAAAATGAGATTATCATACAATTAACTTCATAGGCCTGTAATTGATACACAGAAAACAATAAACATAAGCTACTCCTTTGGCTGGGGATGGGGGTAATAGGAAATTTCAGTGTGTTTATGAATTCACAAGATTATACTGAAATTCAAATTGCTAGCTGTTTTTTACAAATATTTAGAATTTGAAAAAAGCATGGATCATATTTTGTTATTTATCTGTCACATCACATTGCTGGCAAATTTATTTGATGATTTTTATTTACTTAAAATAAGCATATTTAAATATAGAATAACATACTTGAGCAATAACCTAATTTTTCCTAAGCTAAGGAAAAAATTGTCTTAAGCCAGTTTTAAGTTCATGTCTCAATATTAATGCAGGTATAGGATGTACACTTGAAATAAAATTGCAAAAAAACTTGATTATTTTCCTTTATATCTTCTTCTCCCCATAGACGATCTTCAACTTCCCTGCTATTATGAAATTATCTTAGTAATGATAGACTAACTGCTAGATTATTCTATTGAAAGTGACTTTTAAAATGCCAATTATAGTCCAAGATACTTCATTAGGTTAAAGAGATGTGAAGACAGTAGCTGCTTTATTACTTCAAGACTACAATAGATATGATTCAGCAAAATGTAGATTTTCAGCAAAATGGAAATGTAAATCAAATCATTGTGTATTTTCAAAATTAGAGATTAGGTATATTTTATATTCAACATGCCACTGGTAAGAATATTTTTCCTAGAATAGGTCATGTTTGCTTATTTTTAATTTCACCCTGGAAAAAGTATTGTTTGTAGTTACAATTTTACTCTATAACATAAAAATTGTAAATATAAAAATAATTATTAAGATTGATTCTATAAATACTCCATAATGTAATTAATTCTCCCCTCTTTTTAATACAGAAATTACTTTTAATGGATATGTGTTTAATATTATTAGAAATTCATTTTAAGTTAGACACAAGAAAAATAATAATGTTTTGTTCTGTTTAACTGAGTTTACAATGAACTTGAATGAATGGTGATATACAATGAGGAGCTGATAAACTATTATAGTTTGAGAAAAATTGAATGAGATTAGGGAGTAAAACAGTGAGTGGGCTACTTACTTGCTCATGAAAACTTGAACAAGCAATGTAACTGAAAAGCACATATTTCTTCTTTGGAAATATGGATAATATCTCTGGCCTTTTTCCCAGAATTGTTATAAAGTAAACCAAAAATAAAAAATAAAGTTGTTTGAAATCTTACATAAGTGAAGACATAAATAAATATTTGGCTCTGATTGACCAAATCAGTCTGCATAATACCTGCAGACAAAATGCAAAATACAAAACAACAAATTTTCAGTTTTTATTCTTGTAACAATTATCATTGGCATCATGATTTACTTTCCTGAATTTAAGGTTGGTCTAATATAGTAACCACTCCCAAAAATCTTTTATTTGCCTTCTTTACCACTTATGGAACATTCTGCCTGAATACATTTCAGTCGATGTAAAAGTTTGTCCTCAATTGCTTTCAGATGCAAGGCAGCTGAAACTTATCTAGAAGAATACCTAAGGGCAGTTCAGCACTGCTGCATTCTTGGCAAGTTGTAGGCATATCTAATTTCAAATTTTAGGCATGTATAAGAAAAAAGGCGTCAGAGGGAGCTTCACAGTACAATACTCCATCAGAGAAAGGAGACTATGGTTATAGCATTTTGATACTTCATTTACTAAACAAGCTACTTTTTTATATATCTGGGAAGTCATTTTAGTTTTGTTCTCTGAATTTTAAAGCATAAATAGAAGTTTAGAATGTGCAATATGCTGTACAATAAAGTTAGAATCACAATAGGTTTAGCCCTGAACATCTGCTCTTCCTACCAATATCTCTGTAGACATAACCTTTAGTCTTTTGTTCTTAGATGGCAACAGACCATGGAATAATGACATTTTTAAAATAAATGAAATTGCTCTCTTTGGAAATTGGCTCCTCCCATTCATTCTCTTAAAATACTGCATTAAAATCAATTAGATTGAATGTATTTATCAAGGGTATACTATGAGTTTAAAAGTTCACATATCCAAGGTATTCTTTTAAATGCATTACAAAAATGATGTCTAGATCACATTTCATCAATTAAAAACTGAAAGTTTAAGCAGGGATAATTCAAACATTTGGAAAATAATATTGTATTTTATAATTTGCACAAAGGTGAAAATGTCTAATGATTCCCGAATTGAACAGTCAACTACCTCTTTGATAATTTTAATTAAATATTACTTGTGGTGATAGTTTCAGTATTTTACAGGTATTTTGATAAATGGAAAAGTTTAAGCAATCAAGATGCACAATGACTAAATAGATAGTATTTCTATATGGCATTCATTTAGGCAAAGCACGCTGATTTATATTATTTCATGATGGATGTTGTGGCTATGTATACACATAACCTCCATCTTCACAATGCACTTCATCAAGTGATTATTTTTTAAATTTTCTTCCTTGTAATTGGTCTATTCAGGTTTTCCATTTCTTTCTATTTGTTCTTGGAGGATTATTTGCTTTTAAAAATTTGTTCATATTTAAGTTATCCAACTTATCAAAATAAAAAGCTTTTATGCTCTTCTGTATTTCTGATAAATCTGTTGCAATCTCTCTCTTAATTTTTGATTATTTGTTTTTAGAATTTTCTCCCTTTATTTAATGTGAGCAAAAAGTTTTTCTGCTTTTTTTAATCGAGTCAGCTTTCATTTTCATTGATTGTTGCAGTCTTTTTAATAATTCATCTTTATTTATCTCTGCCTTGATTTGTATCATTTCCTGTGATTTATAGCAGAAATACATACAAAAAATGTTAGATTTTATTTTCTGATCAAACATGCCATTATGCCTTCTGATTAAGTTCAGCACATTTACAGTAAGTGATTAATGATATAGGAATGCTTCCTACTGTCATTTTTTCCTTAAATTTTATGGTTCTATCCTCTTATTTCATGTTTTCAATTATTTGTGGATTTTCTTTCTCTTTGATTTTGATCAGAGAGAGTTTCTTTTAACATTTCTATATTGTCAATCACAGTTAACTAACTCAGCTTTTCTTTGTCTGGGAAAGGCTTTATCTCCCTCATATGAGAAACAGACTCTTGCTGGATATAATATTCCTGAGTGGCAGTTTTTATCGCTGAGTATTTTGAAAATGACATTTCATCCTCTCTTACCCTGCTGAGTTTCACCTTAGTCAATCTGATGGGAATACCTTTGAAGACACCTGCTTTTTTCCCCTAGTCAAGCCATTTTCAGTATTTTCTTTGTCTTGAAATTTTGGTAGTTCTTTGTTTCAAGTATCCTTGCATTTAGATAAGTAGGTATTCTTTTGACTTCACCACCTTGTATAATCTCATCTCTTTTTCTCCTGATGTTAATTAATGACCCTTTTATCTTTCTTGCCATGTTCAAGACATTACCATTTTTGACAATTCTATTTCCAAAATATATTATAAAATCATTCACTTCTGTTTATACAGCCATAGTCTTGTCCAATTATCATATCTGACATGGACTTTGATATATCAAATAACGATCTCTGTGGTATACAAATGCCCTGCTCTAATCCATTCTGCACACCATTTTAAAAACAGACATGTGACTATCTCACTGTACTGCTTTGAGTAAACCACCAATGGTCTCATCATTTCTTAGGTAAAGGCCTCTAAAGGCCTCTATGTAATAGTTTAACATGCGCTGAAACCTTTCTGTCTTTCCAGTCCCACTCGTGCCATCCTTCTGCACTACTTTCCTTCCTCCAGTCTCTGTAGTCTCTCTTGTTACTGCCGCACTTCCTATTTACTTGGGCATCTACTTGGAGACTATCTTTATCTTGATCTTTTTAATCATCACTTTTTGTCCCTCAGAAGTCAAGATCAAATGTTACTTCATGAGGAAAATTTCCTCAGATTGCAAGTCATTCTTTGCTCACAGCACTTAGGAACTTTTGTACAATTATGAACTTACTGTCATGACTAATTGGATATCTGGACAGATAGAATGATTATGATAGACTGAGTATAAGAGACTACAATGAAAAATTTTCTGTATACTAGCTTTCAATTTATATTTAATTATTTTTATTATAAATTTTAATTTATTTTTTTATTAATTTATTTTTATATCCTTATCATTCTATGTAAGTTTGTAGAATATCTTCCACTTTAGCTATAGGAAACTGCAATTCAGATAGCTGAAAACTGAGAGTGGTTTTTGAAGATAGACTTTTTGACACTAACATCATTGCATTTCTTAGGCCAGATTAGTCATGTTTATTAGTACCATCAAGATTGTTATCTTTCCAGAGGGATGGGCTAGTCTACCAAGAGAGTTCCTGTTACTCCACACCCATTTTGTTTTTTGTTTTTTTTGTTTTGTTTTGCATGCATGTCTTTTTGTTTTTTTGTTTTGTTTTGTTTTGTTTTGTTTTTTCATATTGGCCATTCTCACAAGTGCAAGGTAGTATCTCATTGTGGGTTTTTTGTTTTGTTTTGTTTTGTTTTGTTTTGTTTTTGTTTTTGTTGCATTTTTCTGATGATAAGTGATGAGGAGTACATTTTCATGTCTATTGGCCATCTCCATATCTTCTTTGGAGAAGTTCTTTTTCACCTTATCTCTCCACTTTTTTTAATGGGTTGTTTTTTATTGTTGATGAGGTTAGTAAGAGTTTTGGAGATTGAAGATACCCATCCCTTATCAGATATATCCTGTGGAAATATTTTGTCACATTCAGTAGTGTGTTGCCTTGTTTTGGTCACTGTCCCTATAGAGAATCAAAAGATGGAAAATGGATTTTCCATACCATCAGACCCTCAATTGCACTCTTATTTATCTATCCAAAGAGCAAAATAAATAAATAAAATAAACAGAACAAAACAAACAAAAACAAACAAAAAAAACACTCATTTGAAAGGAGACCTATATTTTATGCTATACTAATTACAGGAGACATATAATTAGTATAACAACACTAATTACAGTAACCAGGATATAGAATCTTTTATGCACCAGAGCTAAGGAGTGAGTAAAGATCTGGTACATATACACTAGGGAATGCTACTCTGCAATAAAAAAAAAAAAAAAGTCATATCATTCATGGCAACATGCATTGAATTGGAAGGGAGCTATACTAAGTAAAGTAAGCAAGAAGGAGAAAGATAAAAAGTAGTTTCCCTTGTATGTGTGATCTAGAGAAAACAAACAAATCATCAGACAAAGATAAACTATAAGACTGACCCTTGAAAGCAGACCACAGATCTGAGATACTAATGAGAGGGGGTGAGTGAAGAGGTAGGAGGGAAAGTAGAGAATTGAAAGAGAGAGGCAAGTGTGATAGAGTGTAATAGAGCATTGTGGGCACTTTGGCCCTTATAAAACCATGTTGATAGCACTTGAGAGAAGAAATAATGTATTGTGAAAAAATAAACAAGGTTGTTTAAAAAATAAATAAAACAAACAATATCTAAGATTTTTTGATTTTTTCAAACCGCAAAGTAATATATAAAAATTACACCTTCAGAATATATAATATTGTTTGTTACCGTTTTGTAGTTAAACGGCTCTAATTTTCAGTGGATGTGTTTGACTCTATATCATGTTCTTGATGATCATTCACACCTTTTTTACATGTAAAGAAAGAAAGAGAATACTTCTTTTAAAGTCTTCTGCCTTTAAACTAGTACAAAATTTTACTCTACATCTACAACTTAGAGTGTGAGGTAAACACTTTAAAATAAAAATAAACATAGTTATATATTCAATGAAGTATGGTTTTCCCAGAAAATTTTGAAAAGCAAGAATTTTAAAATAATTTTGTCACATATGACTCATGCATAAATTCTCTCTTCATGGTGAAGGCACCTTCTTTGCCATGTTATTAGATGAAATAAACCCAAGGACAAAGGGAATCAAGAGGTAATCCTTTTGGCAATCTTGTCATGCAGTTTCTGCAAAACATCCCCTGCAGTGCAGGATTGTTCAAAGCTTCTCATGCTGAGTCTTGCTTGCTGTGTGGAAAAAACCAGCTGCTTCTTGCCGAGAAATATTTTCTGAAAAGGAAAAGGAACTGAGTTACTTGTTATCTGTATGTCCCAAGGTCTTGACAGACCACAGTTTCTGTCTCAGAGATAGTTGTATTGTTTCCTATCTTGTGACTTGATTGGTTGAAGGTAGTAGCCTTGAGGAAGGAACATCTCATTTACTGCTGCCCTCTTTTTACTAAAGAGCATATTTTTCTACATCAACCTCTAATTCACACTACTAACTAAATTTTCTTAATCTTATTACTATTTAATGTCCAAAATGCATGCTATTATAAAACAAAGAAAATACATATTTCACATGGTATTATAATACTGATAAAATGCGAATATTGAAAATTGTGCAAGGGGATGTCATATGATTTACAAACTAACTAACAGTGCATAAAACTTTATGTGTTTGGGGGAGAAATGCTTTTGTTTGGAGAATGACCTTTTTCTGTTGCTCACTTTGAGAACTGAAGGCGATCTTTTGACATGTAAAGATTTTGAAAGATGTCAGACAGAAGATAGATTTTACTGTATGTTGGACTGCACTGCGTGTCTAGTATATATTGTAGGTTATCTTATAGTAAATGATCATGCTTCCATATGCTGAAAGTTGTATTAGTTAAATATATTATTTAACTGATTGAACACATTAATGTGCATGTGTTCCAATGTACCAATGATACAGTCTTACATTGTCCACAGATGTTTTGCTTGCTTTAACATGGCTAAGATTTAATGTAGTATCAGGCTAAAATCATCCAAATAAATTTGAAGTTGGTTGATTTTGGTATAGGATATGCAGAGGACTTCTGGAGCAAGAGATATACAATTAAATTTCTTCACTTAGATGATGATAGAAAAATGTCCATAATGCCCCACGTTTGTTTTATGTCATTTTCTACATCTGTGTTTTATCATAATATGCTAAAAATTAAAAAAAAAGGAAAATGATATTTTTTGAACTATTCTTTTCAAAGAATTTCTCTCCATATGGTATTATCTTTAGCTATAAAATTTGTAATCCTAAAGTTCCTTTAAAGATCATAGGTTTCTTTGTTACTCAGAAAATGAAACAGAGCTCAGAGTGGTGAAAAATTCAGTTAATGGGATTTTAATTATTCCAGGTTTGTGTCCTCTATTAGATGACATTGCTAAAGTATATTTTCTTTATTTGATTTCCAAATTTAGAATGCAAAAAACTCCAAAATATCTTAGTTTCAAGAGTCAAGCAAAAAAAAAAAAAAAAAAAAAAAAAAAAAAAAAAAAAAATAAAAAAAAAAAAAAAAAAAAAAAGAAAAGAAAGAAAGAAAAACCTTGAAAAAAGAAAGCTTGAAATAATAATAAAAATTGAAAATAGTCTTCAAACTTAGCTTTCACTATGGGATCTCAATACCTGATTACTTATCACTTATCACATAAATAGGTACAGTGGCATATTTATTTATGCATGCATGAAATAAAGAGTTACTTGATTAATAAAGAACTAACATCCTGACCTTTTTATTTTTTTCAAATTTAGGCACAGTAATTCTATATATATTATATAGTTAAACATGTTAAGAATTGTATTAGAACTAGGTGTAACTGTATTTAGTAGTTTAGGCAGATGCTTAATAAATATTTTTATAACAAGCCAAATGTATATAATATCAGAATACTATCACTTTTAGAAGCATTTCATGTAGTTCAACATTTTGCCAATATCTCCTAATACAAAGTATAGTGAAAAAAATGAAGCAATTAGAAGAATAAGAATTTATCTTTTATCTACAAAAATATGGTGTCACTACTCCTTTTTCAAAGAATTGCTTTGAACATTAATTTTAAAATTAACTTTAAATTTATAATAATTTCAGATATATAAAATAAATTGATAATAAATTAAAGGTAGTATAAATAATGGTTCTCATATACCCATCACATTTTTACTAATGTTAACATTCTATATACCTGAGAAAAATTAACTAAAATAAGATATTAACATTGTGATTTCTATGAACTGCCTATTTACTAGTTTTTCCATGCATATTGCCACTGGATTTAATTTCAACATTTATTGATGCTTAAGCATACTTGTTTAGTTTTTCACAATATAGGATTGCTCCTTTCAAATGCTATAGCCATAGTTTTGCTATACTGAAGTGTTCCCAGTCCTCCACCACACCACAACAATCGTCTGCTCCCTGACCTTTACTCCCCTATATTCCTCCATGCCCTGCCCCCCCGCCTGCCTACCTTTGTGCACCTGAGTATCTCAGATATTTGGTTTCTTGTTTGATCCTTTGTTTGGTTTCATATATAAGAAGTCCACTCAATATTTATCTTTCTCCTTTGGTCCAGTCACTGTGGAAAGAGATAAGGAAATCTCTCAAAAGACAAAAAAATGTTTTTATCATATGACCCAGCAATTCCACTCTTATGTATCTATCTGAAATGCAAAAGACATTAATTTGAAAAGAAATCTTTCAAATTCTTATATTGTTGCACTACTATTTACAATAGCCAAAACATGGGAAACAATCTAAATGTCCCAGAAAACAACAAAATGAATGGAAATGGATGGGATCATTCTAAGTAAAGTGACACTATTGGATTTTAATCTTATTGTGTCTCTACTTAGCTTCATCTGGTCTAACAATTCTTCTGACTATCTTTGTTTTAAATCTCCTTGTAAGTGTAAAGGGAAATGGTCAGGAATTATGTAGTATTTTCCTGAATTTTGATTTATTTAATGTTTTTATGTTTAGCTTGTGATACTGGGTATTTCAGAGTGAATACCACAGAGGCAAAGTAGACTTGTACCACATAACTGCATATATAATATCAATATAAAATATCCCTGTTGTATTTAACTTAATAAAATTAATATCTCCACTCTAAGAAATTTTCTTTTGCATATTTACTTTTATTGGTAGTAACTTACTATTTTAGTCTACATATATGGAGATGATCAAACACTACACTCAGGGAGACATGTCCACTTAGATTATATGGAATTTTTATTTACAGTATATTTGTCCCCCTTTTAAGTTTTTTGTTCACATAAAACAATTATACTTCTGTATACAATTTAAATTTCATTACATGATTTTAAATTTTTGGTTTTAAACCTAACTGGCCCACCAAAATAATTTTTTTTTCCTGGAGAATCTAAAGTGAATGTTTAGAATTCAAAAAAAGAGTTTATATTTATTTATTTTTAATTTGTTTTTCCTATTTTCTCTGTTAGAATCCAGGTGCCAGAACAGTCCCTGATACGGAAATCATGTTTAAGGAAAATAAGATGGGTCTTAGAAGACATAGAAGATGATCAGTTTAATGTTAATAATTAAGAGCAAGCATATAATATTATTATAGATACTCATTTCTGATCAAGCTATAAAGATACGACAGCCAAAATTAAGCATTTTGATAAGTAACCAAACACAACTGTCTCTTTTTTTGTATGCAGTCAGATGGAACATAATGAACTGACAATTGCAACTGCATTTTACAGTCAGGGAACCATTTTCTAAAAACCTCCGCTTCAAGGGACTTGAATTTATGCTTTGGAAGGACTAAATAGCTTGCTCAACATGACCTCAATGGGCAACAAGGGACATATAGAGACAATAGATCAACACACATTTGTTCTATGGTCTTTAAGTGCCTTATAAGTGAGTAGCAAAACTTTAAAATCAATACATATTTTTATGGGAAGTCAATGAAAATATTTTCATTGACTGAGGACAATCTGATCAAACAGATGAATTTCTGTAAGGCTGTGGTAAACTATTTTCAACAGAGTATATTTTGTAAAGAACTTGACTGCTAATTTGCACATGGAAAGTGGTTGTAGTCTCAAAATATACTGATAATATCATGGAGTATATAGTATCGAAAATATTCTCATAAATTTATGGATTATGAAACATTGTAAATATTAAAATTACACAGATGTGATGTCAGTAATCGTTTTTAGAACTATTACATAATTATTCTCAATTTCCCAGTTGAGCGATAGCAGAACTTAATTATGTTAACAGAACTGAACTATAATTTTTCTCTGCAAGTAAAATATTTAATTATGAAATACTTCACTTTTAAATCATATGTTTAAAAGTGGTAGACATTAGGTGGATATACTACTTTTAGTTTTATATACTTTGAGTTATCTATTGTGAGCATCTCACTTTAAATACTTGTAATACAAAAGTTAATTGCAGTTACATTTGTGTTTTTATACCATCAAATATACAATAGAGATATTTGGATTTAAGGTCTTTCACATTTTTTCCCTCCTTCAATGTTTAGATGACCACTTATCAACAATGTAATCTTTCTTGAGTCATCTAACTTGTTGAATTAGGGAAGGATCATGGTCCCGTATTTATGTTTTTGTTTAGAAATGACACACCAATAGTAAAACAAGAAGTCCTTGCACTGAACTTCTTCCACTGCTTCCAAGCGAAAATGCAGAACTCAATCTAAAAATTTAAAAATTAACCACAACTTTTGTTGTTTCTGTCATGAATTTCTCAAACTTTCTTCTCTACATTTTCACTACCCATCTGATATAAATAAACATTTTTAACTACTTTCCTTCCTTTTGTCCCACTTGGTACCTTTCTCTGTAGCCTCCTTTAAAACTCTGCCAGATTGATGTTTCTTCTAAAATTGAATTGATAATGCCACTCAAGATATTCTAATAGTTCCTAATCTCACTAGTGATAAATTCGCAATTGATCAGCATGACTATGATCTTGCCTTGGTTCACCTTTCCACCCTTCCTGACCTAGCTTCTGTGCACCTGTAATTAGGAGCTCCTTCTGTCTTTCAGCTGTCAGATATCATTTCCCTAGTCCTGTATCTTAATGTCCTTTATTATTATTGTTCTTTCAACTTAGAGCAATCTTACCTAGTCTTTTAAGGTTGTCCAATGCTATTTTAGAATGCAGTCATTTGATCACCTTCTTTCACTGTAAATTTTCAAGTCTGTAGAGATTTTCTTTCAAACATGTGGCTAGTTTTCCTTTCTTTGTTCTGTTTTACTCTCTTTAACCTTAAAATCATGCCATTTTATTTTTTTTCAAGATTTTTTTTTTCATTTTGATTGACTTATTTTTAAATTGAAATGATATAGGCTTGCATTATTGCTGGTATTTTGGAACATAAAAGCCATTGTCATTAGCAGAAATTACTATGTCATATACAAATCAAGTAAGAAAGCAGCTCTAGGGAAGTAGAATGTACAGGAAGGTGGAGGGTGATGTGAGAACAGAATTGTATGAATTCCTATTTCCTGATTGTATCATCTTGATTTCCATGTTGCTAGAGCTGTTGTTTGTCTTTGGTACCATGCAAACACATTTTTCCTGTTTTATTTATTTTTTAATTTCTCTGGAGTTATCTAAGGCCTATTAACTTCAAAAGCTATTTTTACAGACTCTTCAAAAAAGCTGCCATGGTTTCAAAGTCAGGTTTCTTTGTAGCACAGAAAAAGATGAAAAAAATACTTTTTGTTTTGTATAAACCAAAGCAAATTATTATAACAATATTTCAGATCTTGTGAAGAGAGTGGAGGGCATGTTTAAAGTTGAATGGAGTTGATACATCTTAAAACTCACTGTATAAAATTGCATGTTATTGTGTTGTCAGTAGCCTCTGTCTTACATCATAGTTAAACATCATGACTGAAACAATAAATGAACTTGCTTATAAATGTCCCTTTTCAGTCAGTTAATACTTTCATTTTCTTGGCGTACAGAAAATAATGTATGGGTTGTATTTGCTGACTTTAAGGCCATATTAATACTATAAAGTTCCAAGACCAAAACTCAAAATATTAAAATTCAGTAGTACACTGATACATTAGGAGAGACAAATATATATATATATATATATATATATATATATATATATATCTGTACGAATACTAATGAAAAGGGGAAAGCTAAATGAACAGTAAAATTCTTTTTGTTTTAATATGAATCCCTTTATTCTGATAACTTGTTCATCAGATAATCATATTATTCTATCATGATTATAAACATTTTTGGTAAATATCCATACACCTCTCTAACTAAATCTCCCAAATTCAGTGTCTTACACATATCTGATAAGGATAGGAAAAGAAACAAAGACATATTTTCTGACCTAAGGGAGAGAACAGAACTTATGATGACAACTGATATTGATAGCTCTGCACTAGGACTCAGTTATAGAGTGAGGGGTGAACATCAGCATTAACAAAAATGATCTCCAAAAACTAGGTCTATGTAGAATTCCTATATTTGATATTGATAAATCTTCTTAATTTAAGAAATGAAGATATATAATCGAAAATCATAAAATAGTTGAGTAAATGTGTCACCATAGTCGAGAGAAAAGAAGCAACAAAAAATCAGTTCAGAGCCGGACACCGTGTCACATGCCTGTAAACGACAGCCTATAGAGCGTAGCTGGGAATGGGGATCGCGGTTCGAGCCCATGCAGGACTTAGTTCTAAATGTAGTGAGAATTAGTTCCCTCCCCCCCCCCAAAAAATACCTGGACATGGTGGTGCACGCCTGTAATCCCAGCTACCTGGGAAGCTGAGGCTGGGTATTGCTTGAGTCCGTGCTACCACAGGAACGTAAGCCTGAGATTCCACAGGCAAAAATAGTGAGACGTTATCTCAAAAAAAAAAAGTCAATTCAAATATTAATTAATTTAATATTGAAATTACCAAGTAAAGAGTATACAGTGAATATATTTATGACATTAAAGAGAAAAATACATAATGAAATCACAGATAATTTAATATATTATAAAAGAAATTAATGAAGTATGAAATAGAAAAGTACTATTAACAAGATCAATAGTAAAAAACCTTATTAATGGGTAGTAATAAAATTAATAAGCAAATGATCTAATTAGAAAAATAATTATTCACATAGCCTTGCTGAAAGACTCAATAAGTTGAATATATGAGTTGTCCCTATAATAAAAAATAAGGTAAAGGTAGAAAAAACATGATACCTAATGAGAAATAATAGATAAATGTGTAAAGTATATGTAAACCATGTTTCAGAAGAAAATATTGAGAATATGAAACAAAATGCTCTATGAATATGTATTAAGTGAATATTTCATAGACCTAATAAGGTAATGATTTCAGTCTCAGTGACACAACAACAAATCCCAAGTAAGATGAAATATAAAAAGTTTATTATGGTGAATATTATAGTTGTACTATAAAATATCTAAAGAATCATTTACAATAACACTTCATTTAAATAAATGTCAGATTTGTCAGTAACAAGAATAGAAACAAATCTAATGAATTAAAAATAACAAAATTTAAAAAAATGTTACAATAAGAATTGTATATGTAGTAAAATGAATTTATGTCACAAGTGAAATGTATTTATTTTAAAACAACAAAAAATGAACGATCAAAGACTTATACTCACTTAATGGGTAGTAATAAAATTAATCAAATGATCTAATTAGAAAAAAAATTATTCACATAGCCTTGCTGAAAGACTCAATAAGTTGAATTTAAGTTTTTACAGAATGCAGTTTAAGAAGAATGAATTCTTTTTTGGGGGGGAGGTAAAATGAATTTATACTTCAACTGTATGTTACCGCACACAACCTACAACAAGGCAGCTACATAGAAATGATGTGAGAAAAAATAAACTTGCAAAAAAATTAAGTGTTGGACTTTAGAAGGAATGAATGAATGAAAAAAAACTGTCTTTCTTAAAAGGGAAATCATTAAAATGTAGAGAGAAAGTACAGAACTATACCTGCAATGCTGACTAACTAATAATTTATTTATTTATTAAGAAATATCCAAATATAGTCGTTGAGTCTTAGTCACTTCTATCTTTATTTTCCCTTTTTCTCTGGAAGTTGAAAACAAATGTCAGTTTAATTTTCATTTGCCATACCTTTCATTTCTATCCCTTTCACAGTCTCATTTACATGAAGTGCAATTTTATTCCCTCTTTACAAATATTAATAATCAGATCTCTGCTACTGTTATTTTTTTCCAATGTAGAGTCACACTAGTAAACACAATTCTGTTTGATAATCTTTGAGAATCAATAGCTATTTCATAAGTTTGATCTGTTCATTTTTTCAATATGGGCCTGACTAATAGGGATACTTTTGTTTCTAAAATAATTCAGTGTTTTCCACAGTAGATAGCAAGACTGTATTGAAAGGACTTGTATAAATTCAAATATATTCAGATTCAAATCTCTCTGAAACTGCACATTTTATCAATATATTTCTTACTGCATTACTTCATTGTTATATTTGTCTTATTTTTCCTTACTTTAGCCCCATTATTTACTTGTGTAATGAAGTAACATTGCATTGTAATTTTCAGATGTGCACTGAATATGTTCAGGTGAGAATCATTGTGCATATCTTTATTGAATTTATCACTAACTGTTCAGTTCTGTCTTCCATAGAGTTTATTCCTTTATCCCAATTTACTCATTCTCCTTCCCCCCTTGCCTTCTGGTAACTACTAACTAACCCATAGTTTTATTTAGTTTATCTGTTGTTTTCTATATGCCATGTAAAGTGAAATCACAGTATGTGTGTCTCTTTTTGACTTATTTCACTGAATATAATGCCATGTATATTTGTTCACTTGTTATAAAGGATATAATTTCATCTTTTAAATAGTTGCATAGTATTCTCTTGGGAAAAGATCATATCCTCTTTATTGTCAGACAAAGGGCACTTAGGTTGTTTCCAACTGGCTTGACTTAATAGTTCAAAAATATTTTTAAGCTTTGATAATTTTTTATTGACTGCTTACAAAATTATTTTATAGAACCTGCTTCTCCTTACTTTACTATTGTTTACAAACAATACTTTGGAAATGTTTCTACTAAGAATAGTAAAATAAAATTGTTACCATGGTTTCATGATTTTTTCCCACTCAATCAAAATGCTAAACAACCAACTACTTAGTTACCTCTAACTGGATTCCTGGACTTAATTCACGGGTAGTTATAGGATACAGCATTGTTAGATGAGATTTCTTTATAAATTTGAGTACTTGAACATAAGTCATATAGAAAAAAGTCCATTGTGGAAAAATGACAAAATTCTCACAAGCCATAGCACTTTTGTAATAGTTACATGAATATGATATAAAAATACAGCTCATTCTATGGACTCTTACTAGTAAGTGTAACCTCCAGTATTGTGAGTTTTCAAAATTATATGGCATAATTGATCATCTACATTATAAATATATGCTCAGAATTCCAGAAACTGGAGCTTTTGCTCTAGTGTTTTTGTTTCTAAAAATGTAAAGTCATATTCTAACTATTTTCAGGTGCACATACACCATAAGCTTAATGCAGCATTTTTCATAACTTTGTACTAACATCCAGTATGAGTGGAAGGTATGGGGTATCTCAGATCAGACAATTAAAAAAAATAGCAGAGAATTAGAGCAGAAATCCAAAATAATCAGGAATCAAGACTATTGAAAACCAAAAGTCCATTCTGAATCAAAATGAGATTAAAAGAGCAAATAAACTGTGATTAAAAAATGCTTCATATAAATATATTTTTATAACTCCTTTGATTCTCTTAACTTATCCATGCTGATACCTAAATTCTTAATACCTAGGGAAAATCTAATATAAACTTTGCTCACTGGTCATATTTTCTAAGATATGACTTTTCTCTTGTGAAATTAAGCATGATCACTCCTACTTACTGATATCTTTAAGTACTTTCTCTGTGCTTTCTTTGTTCAAGTTATTTGACCATAACCATGTCTCTTCAGCTAGTCAAGACAGTATTGATACACCTCCCTTCAACTCTATTCCCTTTGAGGGAATTCCCTTTGAAACTGCCTTCACTCTGTTCTCACTGACAACATTCATGATGCTCTCTGAAGAATATTATTTTCTATTTTCAGTTAAAATACTGTTCCAAGTTTTGGGGGAATTATAAGTGATCTCTGCATCCATCAGCACTGTGCTTTTGTTACTCATTGTCAATGACTGCTGCGTTGCTAGACATAGAACTATTCCTGCTTAGTATCAGAGGTTCTAGTAGCAAGGGTCCTTACTAATAAAAACGTCAATCCTTAGCTGTCCTGACTTTTACTCTCCCTCTTCTTTTAAAATGCTTTCTTCCACAGCCTCTTTCTAACTTCTGCTACTCACTTTAAACTAAGCTACTTAAAACATTAACTGATTCATCCTCTCTTTTGTATTTATGTAAGTTAAATATTGCATATCAGTCCAGGAAGGTGTTCTCTTCCCTTTTTTCTTGTTGCAAGGGTATTCCAAATCTGACTCCTCACAGCTCTGTCTTTTCTTCTTGAGAGTAAAGAAAAAGCTGGCTATTATCCAAATACAAGAGAGCTGTAGAAGCTATGAATGGTTGTAGTATACTTACTAGCTACTATCCTAGTCATTTTTTTTAACTGTTTCTATTACACCATGCAGAGAATATTACTTGCCATTTCCTTTGAAAAAATTGCATATGTTCCCTATGATTTTAGATATTTCCAAACATAATTATTATTCTGTCATTTTCACCTTGCATCAAGGCTCTGTCTGTAGATTAAGATAAGATATAAAGCTCCTGAGTTCCCTCTCATCTAAGATTCTTTCTTAATGACTATACTTTTTCTCTACTTCTCCCACTCCAAGCAATCCTTTCATGGACTCTTAAAATGTTTTATATCATCCCAGTATTTTGTTTCCTGATTCTTCTATAGGAGACCTTCACTGAGACATTAGATGCCATGGAGATGAAGATGGTTAGAAAGAACAAATAGGAGACAAGTAATCAGAGATTGGAGGGAGAAATACTATACTGACAATAAACATCATACTGCTTTGGAGAACAAGATGCTAATCTTAAGTGTAGAATAATGTTTTTATGTATTAGCTTTTGGGGTTTTACACATTTTTATATATTATATATTTCAGGAACCAAATATATTGTTTGACTTTTCTGCATCTACTCTCCCATCTCACTTCATAGGTTAGATTCAGAATTCAGATTTCATCTTCACAATTACTTTGTGCTTCACATTTCCTGTCACATGCATTTTTGTATTTCACTTTCTCTTTTGCAACAACATCACAACATGAAATTATTTGTAACAAACAGTTAGAAAAAATATTTACAAAAAAGAATAGATGTTTAGCATCATATTCTCAAGTTTGTATAATTGCCAACTTTTAAAGGAGATTATCAGAAAAATGATAATTATTTCAAATTTTAAACATAACACTTTAACAGTTGCTAAGTATAAATAGTATAAATAAATGTTTTTAATGAAGTATCATTGGCTTACAGTGAATAAATGTTTTTAAAATGAAATTTTATTTGAATCAAATAAATATTCTTAATCACCCATCATCACAAACAATATAAAAGAATGTATAGTATATAAATATTAAATTTTGAGATTTAATAAGACCAAATGAGAGTTATTGAAAAACTAACTACGAAATTATAAAAGGGAAGTCATAAAATATATCACCAATATATATTATTAATTCTATTTCAGGGCTTTGTATAAAGTTTCACCTACAAGCAAAGTTAAATTTGTCTCATGTAATTTTAATGCTGGGGTGTCCTTAACCTGGCAACTTGAAGTTTCCAAGCAGCCCATATCTGCCACATATCTGTGCCATATCTGCCACATCTATTTTTCATTTGGTTCTTGATGCTGCATATTTTATCTAGCTGTTTTACTTAGCACATTTAGAATTCTTACTTAGATTCAAATAAATTTGTAGACTTGAAGTGCTCAAAATATCACATAAAATATTTATTTCCTTTTGTTCTTCCTCAGTGAAAAAAAAATCTCACCATGGGTAATTGAGCTGGCAGCAGGACAGTTTTCTGTTCTCCAAGTTACATAAAGAAATATAAGCTCATTTTTTATATTAATGAGACAATAACCCTTTCAAAGACCTTACAAAAGAGTTCGGATGAATGGAGATTTTCGAATAGTTGTGAGCTGATTTGAAGCTATACTATGCAATAAAAGATGGTTAGTGTTTATAACCATCCTTCACTTGTTTTTGATGCTAATGTTTTCACAATGAAGATGGACTGCCTATTTCACAAACTTCTAGCAATTAGTTTTTTTTTTTATTTACACTTGTCAATTATGAATTTCGTTATAACAAGTCAGGATTCTTATGTCAGAGAGATATGATTTCTAGTAGCAAATACATAGTACCTATATAATGAAAATTAAAGGTGGCGGGGAATGTATATTAAGAAAACTCTTTTTACTGTTTGGGGGATATGACTACCAGAAGACCATGTGGCTTAAGAAAATAATAGAATGGACAACAAGCATCAGATAATGTATAGTTTAGAGGATGAAAATGATACCAAGCACATGGGCGGTCTGGAGTTTGGCATGGGTTTTGTACACTTTTCCATGCTTGGGGGGAAGCAGGGATTTCTTCTGCCAAGTCTGCCTCAGTATTAGTGTCATGGAGAGTCTTTCTATGTTTATGGAGATTGTCCAGGTCTGGCTCATATGCTTAAAGGGATGTACTGGCACCTTTACAGATATGAAAGCCAGAAAGAAACCAGCTGGATATACTGAAATGTTAGTGTGAGAATTTAGCCTGCTTAGGGGAAAGGGCTAGGAAATTATGCCAACTAGGACAAAAATTTTGCAACAAAATGTCACAAAAGCTTCAAATTCATAAATTTATTGGAAAAAAATGAACAGCAGCAACTTTTACTAAAATGTTGGCTGGAGGAGTGGTTGGGGGAGATACAAGAAGATCCGTATCCCCTTTGAAGAGTCAATGATGAAGACAACTGAGGAAGAGAGAATTCTAACAAGGATTCCTAGCAAATGAAATGTTTAAGACTTGATTCACATACACATACAAAATAATCCACTGATTCTTATATTCCATTCACTTTGAACCAAGTTTGCAGGTGATAAATTTGGCTAAAGTCACTTAATAAGGACTTCCCTTCTCACCCTAATTGTAGCTATGCTAGAATATTCATTTTCTCTATGTGAAGGAAAAGGTCACACTGGTCAAGAAAAATCTATAGCTTGAAACTCATTACCTTCTATCTCTTATCTGTAGTTCTAGTAACAGTCCATTTTAACAAAATATAAAATTAAAATGCTGTACTAAAGCAGTGCAATGCAGTTTTTAAGTATGAACTTGCAAATCCTTGAGAGCTAAATCAAATCCACCTTTGTCTTTTACTAATTGTTTGATCATGGGTAAGTTGTTGAACTGTCCAAGTCTAAAATGTCTCATCATTATAATAAAAATATGGTAAAATTTGTAGTTTTAAGGGAAAGAAATGGAATAATGTTCATTGCAAGATAACAAAGTAGCAAAACACCGGGACTGGTTGTTTTATTCATCTCAGGATTCAAAAACATTTATTGAATACATGATAGGCTTTGTAATGACTCAAGGCATATGACAGTCTGTTCTCAGAAAACCTAGTGAGAGGAAAAAATAACACACACATAAACAAGTATATTTGAAAAAAGTCATGTGAAGGGCATTCTTTGGCATACTAAAGTGGAGCAATTCATTGGGATGATTTTTATTTTCAGAAGGGGTATTCAAGAAAGATCTCTATAGAAAGAGGATATTTGATTGTTTATCATAGTTACTTAGGGGAAAAGGATATTGTTGCAAGGGATAGTAAATATAATTGTCCTGAAACAAGAGAATAACATGGTATCATTTTTAAAATTAATAAATCCTTATCAGTGGACAAACAATTATCTGTGTATGTGATCCTAAATTCTTGTCCCGTCTGGATCTGTCTCCCTGAGAATATTGCTATTTTGACTAGATTACTTCTTTTACTACTTCAGAGCTCAAATCAAATCTTCCCCTCTATTTTTTTTAGCTTCATAGTTCAGGTCAGGTCCTCCTCCTTTAGCTTTTCTTACATCGTCCTGTCCCATACTTTTACTTTTTAGTAGAGCTCATACTTACCACACTAGTAATTTTATATTATTGTTGTGTTGTCTGAATAAACTTGGTGTCTGACTGTAGAATCACAGTTCCTGAAGGACCAGATAATATGTTAATTATTATTGACACTATAACTCAATCTGAAAAAAAAAATTGCCTGTGAACAGAAACATGACAAATACTATGTGGAATATACAGTTATAACTTATTTAAAAAATCTAATGAAAAGATGGGCAATGGGTTATTTATTTCTTCTCCAGAACCATGAAGTTTGCTGACTTGTATGCTTTACTTCAACTAGCAACGTCTCTACTATGGTTTATAGTTTAAAAGGTAGCAGATATGATCTGAATGGTTCAGAGAAAGTTAACAACTACCTTCGAAGATAATGCAAGGAACACCAGCTGGTGGCACAAGTAACCATGCTCACACACTTTAGAAGGGTATATTCATTAACCTAGAATCATGCCTCCATGTAAAAGGAGCAATTGATATAAAATATTGACAATATGTTTAGTTTCTTCATACTATTATGAAGTAGAGATTCCTTTCTTCAGTAGAGATTCCACTATAGAACAAAGGTCGTAAATCTCTAAAAGAAAAATCAAGAACCTCATTTAGTCTTTTGTGTCATTGTAGATGTGTGAAACATTAATGTCCTGAAGAAATATATGAGAGAGAGAGTCAGAGAGAGAGAGAGAGAGAAAGAGAGAGAGAGAGAGAGAAATTTAGTTATTGGTAGATAAACCAGGTCAAATTATACACACTGCATTTCAGCATGTTTCTTTGGCTAAACATATTGCATTGATCTAAAAATAATTTCCTATTAAAAGTGTGGCCATGTTATGGGTCACTAGAAACTTTTCTAAAAGAACTAATTTGATTCTTTTACATGGTGCTTCTGAGGTAGATCTATATTAAAAAATATCTGACATCTTTGACTCCATCAGAAACTGCAAGTTAAGTTTGCCATTGTGAATGTGCTATTCACTAATCTAGTGCTGATCTATTTATGCTGGTCCTGAATACAGTAATCTTGCTAAATACCTACTTTATTTCAAAGGGATTGTTTCTTCTTGAGTTTTCTGTATAATTAAAAACCACATAGCTAAAAATAGTAGGATTTTTTTCCTTTTTCAGTTTTTGTATTTCTTAACCTTTTTAAGTTCATGTTGAATACTATATGTACTAGCAAGCATTCTGTGTTCTTGCCTTTAATGGAAAGCCTTCTAATTTTTAGCTCTAAGTACTAAGTAAATTGTTAGGAAACTTCCTTAAATTAATTGTGATGGACTATCCTTGCCTTCATCCTGACTGTCCTCAAACTAGTCCTGTTGAGGAAAGCTGATGATTTTCAGTCATAAATTAAAAGGTGCTAAAAAGCAGGGACTATTTTCTGAACTCCTTCCATCAACAAAACAATTAAGTTCACCTAAGATTGAGTGTGTCCACATGACAAATAAGGAGATGGAATGAATTGAATGTACCCACCTAAATTATTCATCATTAATTTCAGAGTCCTTCACATTGATTGTCAATCACAGTAAGATTAAAGTGAAGTAGAAATAATTGTAGAAGATATTAAATTATTCTCTCAGTGTTATATTTTCAGACTTAGTTTTGTTCTAATTATGATTTTGATAATTTTAATCTGAGAATGTGGAACTTTATACTTACATACTTTGGGAAACTATATTGATAGGATTGTTTCTAGTACTGATTTGTTTGCATTACTAGGATGTCATTCTTGGGTATCACATGTAACAATTTTTTATAAAATGAGGAATGTGGTTCATTAATTTTTAAATTTAAGAGTTATATCTAATTCTATATATAACATTCAACTATTATTTTTAGTTTTTTATCATTTAATTATATTTTGATTTGAATATTCTCTTATAATCATTTACTGATATTTATTCATTTACTTTTCTTTCAAAAACCCTTAAGAAATTGAAGCAGGCACATTTCTCTCTCTTCCAAATATGTGAAAAATGCTGAATAACCTAAAGATTGCTTCAGAATATCTGGTAAATTCTTCATAGTTTACTTTTAGGTTTGTGCTATAATCTAGACTTTTTATTTTAAATCTCATTTATTCTCATAGAGACTTTTCTTTTAATGTTTACTTTTTTTGTGGATTATACATTTCTAGTGAACTGAACTTAATTAAGGTTTTGTATGTGACCTAGATAGTGGTAACTACCACTGATCTTTTGTTTTTACAAAACTTCATTGTGTTTTAAGAAAGCTTTCATATCACTTTTGTAACTAAAGGTTTTATTGCTATTAAGATGATAAGAACTCAAATTTGCACTTCCTCCTCTAGTCTCAGGACATCTGCATAGTTTCATTCAGAGACCATGAACAACTGAGCAGGCTGTTTCCAGTTCAGGGCAACTGCTTTTCTAACTTTTTCTTTTATGTAAAGAGTTCCTCTATATAACCATCTCTAATCTTAGATTATGTTCAACACTCTGTACTAGCATGCCTATATCTACTCTTACTCTTAATTCTTCTCTGCACAGCAAATGAATTTAGCTTGCAAAATGATAAATAATGCCAGAGGTTTATTAACTTCTAGTGAATTTTTCTCTCACTTTAAAGAATTCAAATTTCTTGAGTTAAAATTTGTCCTAAAAGCTCTGATACCCACATATTAGTACAAAGTCACCCGTATTTGTTGTGATATCACCCTTGATTTTTCTTCGTTACCTGAAATACTAGAATTATTCTAGCTAGGATATTTTTACTTGCCTCTTTCTCTTCTAGGAATGTCTCACTTTGATTTATTTTAATATTGAAGGTGGGACCCCAATATGGGCAGTATTGAAATTTAGGCATTGATACCTTTAGCAGTTTCTGAAAAACACAGAGGTAAAAGATGGCCTAAACAGGATAAAGGAACTTTTACTTTGTTGCAAATCCCAGGTAGGGAAGAGAAAATGTATCACCTAGAGTGTTTGTAGAGGGAAATTGGAGCCTTTGGTGTTTAGAGAGAGAGAGAAATAGGCAAAAAGGAAAGGAGAAGAGACAAGGGAGAGAGTCTTTTGGGGAGAGGAGAGACAAGAGAATGACAGGTTGGTAACCTGAGTGACCAGCCTAGGCAGAAAGCCCCCTGGCAGAGTGAGCTGGTGGTGGCAAGGAACATTGGTGATCATTAGCAGAATAGTCGGTGTGGAGAGTGTGGCACTACAGCAAGGTGGCATAGAAAGCTGATATATGGAGATAGCCAGGAATTTGAAAAGCTGATTTGTGCATCAGCAATTGTGGAAGAAGTTCGAAGCACCTTGGAGAAGCAGAGCAGCGGGGCACACTGGCGAGAAAAGAAGCAAAGAGAATACGAAGGAGAAAACTGGAATTTGCAGAGTGCCTGCCTCAAGTTTGGAGGGGATAATGGGCACCTTCATGGACATGGGTTTTTGGGAACTTTGAAACTAAAGATGACTGGGCTAAGATCACTGACCACTTGTGGCTTTAAGGGCTTTTTGTTTTTTTCTGCTGAATTAATTCTCTTGTTAATAAACCCTGTTGTTAAACTGCATTTGACTGGCAACTACTACATGTGGGTGGTATGACTGGAGGCTTCTGCCCATTTTGCACTCAGTTTCAATAGGGGGCTACATTCCTACGTTTTGGTCTTAAGTTCAGGTTCACTATTCCAAGATCCCTTGTTTCGGTGCCATTTAAGGTAGCTTCCTTCTCACTTTATGTCTTCTGTCAAGCCCTTTTGCTGAATCTTTTTCATAGCACCAAGTGGGAATTATCATATTGGTTATTTTTCTCAAATAGAACATAAATCTCATGAAGGAAAGACCTCTTTTGTATGCTTCCGTGTTCCTAAAACATAGAGTTGTGCCTTAAATATAGTAGACAACATTTAAGTACTTAGATTTAACACATTTCATTAACTTAAAATTAGATGTAACCTTAATATTGAGAAAATTCTTTCAGAAATAAATTAACTGGAATGTTTTAATTTAAAATTAGTCTCAAATTAGCTGGAAATGTAACTGTTTTAATGTGAGGAAATATACTAGTCATGATTTATATTGACTGTCATAGATAGAAAATTCAATATTATGAAATAGTACAATTACACCCATGAAAGTCATGTAAGTTTTACACACATGTCTATTTCAGCTCTGTTTACAATTGCCAAGATCTGGAAACAAACCAAATGCCCCAAAACTGATGATTGACTGAAAAGCATGTGGTACACAATGGAATACTACATATCAATCAAGGAGGACTACAAACATATGTCATTCGCATCAACATGGATGGAACTAGAAAGACTCATATTAGCAGAAATAAGCCAAAAAGGAAAAGAGAAATACAGGATGGTCTCACTTATATGATGGATATAGGGAAAAACAAACAAATGGATAAGAAAAAATAAAAACAGCCAATGGGACTGAACAATGGAGTAGAGAGGAGGAGGGAAAAGAAGGTGGGGGAGGTGAAAGTCACAAAAGAGTAGGAAGGTTAACGGATGTTAGGAAGTGGGAAAGCCCTGGGGTACACAATAATGCAATAATGTAATGTAAATATAAATACACATATATATGCAAATTTTAAAAAATTAATTAAATTAAAAAATCAACCATCACAGATATAGTTGACATTCTCCGTAGATATCTTTTCTATTTTATTCCCCATTATACATTCCCAGAAATAATAATCAGTACACTGGATTTGCTGTTTGCCATTCCAGTGGTATTTAAAACTTTCAAATCACACATCAGTAAATAATATGTTGTTTTGCATGGTTATAATTTTGAAATGATGGCATTTTAATATGTATACCTATCTATGTAACTTGCTTTCTTCCCACAAAAAAAATATTTTTTTTTCAATAAGTCATCTATGTTTATAAAACAAAAGTATTCTCATATATGACAATGTTAAAAAAATGCTATGTCTGGGGAGAATCAAGTTATAGATGATTTTATTTATTGTCCTTTTCTAATACGCATGTTTTCTTAAATTTCAATAGACAAATATATAGTTGTAATAAAATGAAAAAAAATCTATCAAAAATTAACTTTAAAAATCTCTCACTGATTTCTTTTTTTGCCACTGGTTTCATATACAAGAAACCAACAAAATGTCACAATTGCTCATGAGAATTGATGAATGACATTTGAAAAATTTAAATCCTATAAAATTATACTTTCATTATTTGCAAAATTTATTGAATAGTCTATGCACAGACAGCATATATATGTATGTGTGTATATATACACTGTATGTATGTATTTTATATAACATCTGAGAGACTTTAATCCAAACAGACATGATCTAAAGTTCCATGGAACTTGAAATATACACAGGAAATAGAAATGAAAGAAGTAACCATTAATTATTAAAGTATGGGAATAAATACAATCTAAGATTTTGATTATGGCTAATTAGAAATTAATCAAATTTGAAAATAATTTAATGAAGTCTGAATTGGATGAAAGTTGTTCAGTTACAGTCAATAGAAAAAACATTTCTATGCTTATATTTTTTTACAATTTAATGCACACTTAAGAGTCACATTAATTTTTGAAAAAAAAAAGACTATACAGTTTAGCTAGGGAGAACTTGAGGATAATATAAGCATGTTTTTATTTGCTGTATGAATTTCCCATTATAGTAACTTTGATTTTGAATTGAAGCCCTAGTTTGATATTTCCCACTCACATAGAGATTGCTATCATTTAAAATAAACAGATTTCATTTTAAAGCAACTATAATATTAAATTTCTTCTCATATTTAGATGGAGTAGTCTTTACCCACACTCTATTAACTCAGTTTTCTGAAGCAACATAGGAAAAGCCTAATCTTTCAACTAAATATAGTTTATATTTATCATGTACCAGAGATACCTATCAAAACTAGTTACCAATGGTTACTAAATTATCTATTTCCAGTCTACACACATTTAAAAAATAACCTCACTATTTCTAGGTTTAATTATTGTAGTCACTCTTCCAGCCTTTCTTACATTGTGATCAGGAAAACATGTAAGTTTACATTAACCTTTTCCTTTAAAAACATAACTGTGCTATTAGACTATTAGGTATTTTGGTAGACATATCATTGTGTTGTATTTTATATAACATATTTATTAATTTATTTTGCCAATGTCACACCAATTTTCACTCTAATTTCCAAAAGTTCACATGGAACTTCTCTGTGGTCATCCCTTAGGTGGTGATCCAGAGATCCAAGCTCTTTTCATCTGTGGTTTCACTGTTCTGGAGACACATAAAAACACATGGGTCAGGGAGTAAAGTGAGTATGAAGGATGTTATATTGGAGATTTTTATTGGCTTGACCTAGAAATGATGAACATATTTTCCTTCGCATATTATTCCTAAAAGTCCAGTTATATACCAAAAACAAGCTATTTAAAAAAACTTGGAAAGTAAAATCTAATTATGTTCATAGGTAGGAAAATAAGAATTTTCTTATACTTAGTTTCCTATACAGTCCACATTATATTTCTAATGAATTTTAAAAACATTGCTAATAAGTAGTGCTCAATGCATTGCTCAAAAACAATTTATACCCATCACCAGTGTTCATTATTATACTCTGAAGCTGGACATGATAACATCAGAAATAACATCTACATCATCTGAAAAGGATGGGGTGAGACCTTGTTAAGATCTCTCATCATAAGTATGGCATATATTTTAATTAAATAATGATCTACATGTCTGAGAATCACATTTTCCATTGCTTTTTTAGTAATGAGTACTTAATATAGTCACTGAAAAGTTCTTACTTATCCGTTATTATTTATAGCTTTATTGTCAATGTTTGGTAAATAACTGCTGGATACGAAGAATTTTTTTTTAACCTATTCTATATTAATGGCAAATATTCAGAACTTTAAGCTATAGTTTAAAGCATGAACATGGTTTTAAAGACAAATTCTTTGTTTCTTTGGTAATACATTTTTCTTAAAACTTCATTTATGCAAATACAGTACAAGTATTTCTTTCTAATGAGGCTCATGTACCAATACTGTACATACTGTATCCTAGGTTTTCTCAGTCATTATCACAAAGCTAAATTCATTTCTTTGCTTCTATTTTCACTTAGCAATTTCTTATATATTAATGCTGACTATCTTTAGAATCTCTGAAACAGTTTTAATATGAGAAGTAAATCCTTATTGTGATACTTACCGTTGGGTTCAGTTAATGTGTTTAATGAAAAGTTTTTCTGGACCTTTGTCACTGAGGATTTGTCAGGTATTTTCTCCTTGAGGATTTGTCAGGTATTTTCTCCTTTACTACCAGAGTATTGACACAATTTTTCTGACACTTTGAAGAACACCATTTTTGGATTTTTACCATTTTAATTTTATCTGTGTTTGACATAGATAAAAAAAAATCAATTTTTGACAGCAATTTCACCTCTTCCTTGTAACACTTTTGTCAATACAGCAAATGATACTCAATACACACTATAATTCTAATCCTTTAAACTATTTCCTGTAGAACTACAAATTTAGTAAAGCATCTGTGCATCTACCATCACAGTTATTGCAGGTATTTCACCATGTTTTTCTACAAATAGCAAAATTCTCCTTCCTTCCAAACTTCCATATTTAGTTTCTCAATGTCTTAACCCAACCTACTAATGCAGTGGTAAATATATTAAATTTCACTTTATTTTTATAACAAACACTTCCCTTCTCTATCATTTCTTTTACCAAGTACTATATCAATCTGGATGTAGATGTGAAGGAGAAGTTGATTTAATTTAGAGGTGTATATAATTTAACAACTCTAAGAAATTAGAGTCAAGGTAAACTGTAAATAAATCAAAATGTTATAAGATTTTACAGAATTTTAGAATTTGTGGGAAGCACAGGACTCTGTCAACAATAATACTTATCTAAAATACCAGAATGAGGGATGGAAGGAAGGTCCACCAGGCAACTGACAAAATCCACATCTGCCTGAAGGAAAATGAATGTCTTGTGTTTTTCTTCCACATTTCAAGCTTAAACAACTGCATCTCAATGGTATATTTGATTCCAGATCTATGGAGTAGTTCTTGAAAATATAATACTCAAATATCTAACTCCGGGGGGAGGGGTGGAGGAAAAGAATAGTAAGGGAAATGAAGTGCAGTCTGCATTTCAACTTCCAACACATTCTGAAATCTGAAACTTGTGCTGAAATTCCTTTCATTTCTGTTTGCCAGTTTCTAATACTCTGAGACTAAACATCAGTTATCCTGGGTTTCTTACCTGAAATGCCTTTGTTCTCCCTCAATTATTGGTATTTGCACATAATATTTCTTCCTGAAATAGTCTAATTTAATCTCATACTTTCCAGATAAATCCTTAAAATCTCATGATACATACTACTTTGTATTTTTTAAACTCCTAATAAGCTTATGTAACATAGTGTCATGCTTCTATAGCATATTTTTTTAAAAAAAAATCTTAATGTGTAATACATGGTAATGATTATTTTCCTTCACTAGGTTTCCATGCTCATAAATTTATGACTATGTTTATCATATTTAGCACTATTTCTCCAACAGCATTCTCTTTGTTGTGAACTCAATTTATTTAAAATATAACTTTAAATAAAATATTGTGAAAATATTATTAAATGCCTTGGTTCCATTTGAAGTCAGTTATATGAAAACTAGATTAACTGTATTTTGGTAGATGTCAACCAGAAAAATTAATGGACACTGAAGTGATTAAACAGCATTTATTGAATATATGGCATTTTTAGTTAACTCTACTTACTATTGTAGAAAAGGCAAAGATATATATATGTAAATGAAAGCATGATTGTGTATACATGTACATATATGTATCATGCTATATAAATACGATCATGCTATATATACTATCATACTTTCATTTTTATATATAAAACATTTTTGAAGGTAGTCATATCATGAAAGCATGATAGTGTGCAAATAAAAAAATTCTCAAATAACAGCAATAATTAATAATCTCATATATTGTTATTTTATTCTGATGCCATCTAAATAGGTTTTATACTTGACTTGGTCAAATGCATTATACTGAAATCTACATGTTTTCTATAAAACTTCTTTATTGTGAACAAGGTAATAATTGGGGAGGGGGTAGGAGAAACATAATTAGTCAAAATGAAGGGGACCCATTTTCATTAACAAAACAATATTAGGAATTCAGGATCTTTAAATTGACAGTAATGCAATCTTAGTCAAAAATTCACTTGTGATACATGATATTTGAAAGAGGCTATCTTTTGGACAGGTTAATTATCTCTTCTTCCATAATTACTAAGTTCTATCTGTTTGTTAGATTTTCAAGAAGCAACATACTAGGCTTTATTATCTCAGCACTGCAGAGAAAGATCTCCCATAAATTGCTTTTAATGTTAAACCTGCAGGTTTTATGGTTGAACAATATCTATGTTTTCCATAAAAAACGTTTGAAAGCATAATCCATTATTTTTTTTCAATGGTCCTAACATAGAAATCAAATGTTAAAGTCTTCCTTCAGTTTTGAGCCAAGAAAATGCTTATATCTGAAGACATCCTTGGTAAAACCTTATTTTTCTCTTTTTGCCTTGACTGCCAAGGTGAAAAGACATAAATTCAGTGTTTATCTGCAGTGATTGACTCATCACATTGCCTGATAATAGCAATTCTTCTCTTTCCTTAAAGTACTTATTTCTTGGTAGGTCCTGGAAGAAATATTTAACAACTGCTTTACACAATATTGAACATGATTGAAGTTCTTAAAAAAAAAAAAAAAACGATAAAACAACACCAAACATACAGTCTTAAGTATATATACTAAATAATGAAATTAGCATGACCATTAACAAGCATACTATTTACTTCATAATGTACTTATTATCTGAAAATACAATTTTTCATTTTATATATCAATAATGCCCACATAAGACAGTGTTCTGGACACCCTCTATTTTCTTTTGTGGAAAACATTAATTCAATCAAATATCTATATATAGCTATATATATATACAAATGCCCATTTTGATCAGTTATACAAGCATATTCAATATTGTTTATAATTTGAATACTGCTATTCTAGAGAAAAAATATATAATTTTAATTCTAATCATATTCACCAAAGAGTACATGATGTCTCAGAAAAAATATGAGTAATTTGTTAATTGGACAATAACATTTAATCATAACATAATAGGGACTAAATATTTCTTAGAATGAAAGAATACTATGCAAGATTAAATTCTTATCAAACAGGAACAATGCCATGTTAGGCATGGGCCAATCTACAGAGATGTGTGGCAAATAAACCACTAATAATGAACTCATAGTGATTCCTTATAACCTCATAAGAATTTTATTTTTACATTCACTAACAATTTGAATTTTGAACACAATAACATAAATTTCAAATAACAAGAATTTATGGTATTTAGCATTTTAAATGAACAAATCTAAAAACAGTAGAAAATAATTGTTGGATTAAATTGGACTAAATTGTTGACTTAGTTGTCAACAATTGACAACTTTGAAAACTTGACTAGATTAAATTGTTGGACTAAATTGATATAAAATATCAGGACATATAATTGCTGGCTATAACTTTGAGAAAACGCTTTACTGTCTTTATGACCTAATACATATGAAGATTTCCATTTGATATTTTGCTTGTTTGGGGACATTAGCACAAAGAATCTATTTTTTTTCTCATTTCCAAGTTAGGTCTGATTAAACTAAGTACATGCATATATATATATATATATATATATATCTCCAAAATGAGTGAATTGGGGTATTATTAGATTATATGTAGAACTATTAAACAAACTGCATTCAAAATTTTAGATAGCTAAATTTTAAATACTTGTCAGTGATATACATTTTGTAGAGAACAGTGATAAAATAGTATATAATGCAAACATCAATTTAAAAATGCAGAAGTGGATATAACAATAGTGGATAAATATCATATCATAATATTGAATAAAGAAAATTTCTGAGCAAAGAAAATCACAGGAAACAGATAAATGTTATATAATGATAAAAGGTTCAAAACACCAAGAAATCATAAATTCTAAATATTTCTCACAAAACTGCAAAAATTGGTAAAATTAAAAGTAGAAGTAGACAAATCTACAAGTATATTTGAGTGCATTAATATTCCTTTATTAGTAATTGCTATAATGACTGAAGAGACAATCATAAAGTACAATATTGTCAAACAAAAGTAATTAATTGACTTTAATAGAACACTCCATCAAGCAACAGAGGGATTCAAATTTTATTCAGGTATCTAAGAAATACATGTCAATATAGTCATATCATGGTTTAGTAAAACAAAACAAACAAAAACATGTGATTAAAAAAAAAACAAAAACTTAACAACTTGAAGATAATTGAAATCATGTAGATTCCAAAACAGAATCAAACACGAAATCAGTACCAGAAAACTCCCAAATATTTAGGAACTAAACAACAAACTTACAGATAAACCTGCAGGTCAAATATCCAACCTCAAGGAAAAATTGAAAATATATTGAATTGTATTTTCAAAACATAGACATTTGTGAAAACCAAAACAGAGCTGAATGGGAAATGCATAGTACTGTATGCATACATTTAAAAAGACCAAAGTTTCAAATTAGTAGTTTATCCTCTACCTTTCTAGAAAAATAATAAAATGCTCCCAGAAAGCAATAGGAAGGAAATAATAAAGAGAAGAATGTTGATAACATGGCAAAATGAAAACAAAAAAGACTTTTTTGTTGAAAGATCAATGAATTTCAAAAAATTCTACAGAAACAAGAAGAAAATAAGTATATTATACATAAATATCTGAAATGAGAGTCAACACATATCAAAAGGATAATAAATGCTGTGAGTCACTCTAAACAAAATTTTAAATGTGAAAGAAAAAGCAATGCAACGATTAAAGCAATACTAAACAACTTAAAATTAATGACATACACACAAATGGTTCAAGAAACACTAGAAAATTTCTATTTAAAACACCTACAAAGAAATCATAATTGGACCCCACAGAGTAAAATTGGTAGAAAGTATATCTCAAAAAACAAAAACAGGCTGGGCACAGTGGCCCGTGCCTGTAAGCTTCCGCCTATGAAGCGGCTGGGACTAGGGATCACGGTTCAAGTTTCGCCTGGGACCCGTAGCGAGACCTAGTTCCAAAGAATAGCTGGGCGTGGTGGCGCACACCTGCAATCCCAGCTACCTGGGAAGCTGAGGCTGGAAAGTGCTTGAGTCTGTGGTACCCCGGGCAACGAGAGCCTGAGGTTCAACGGGCAAACAAACAGCGAGACTTAGTTTCAAAAAACAAAACAAAACAAAACAAAACAAAACAAACAAACAACAACAACAAAAAAAAAAAAAAAACCAAAAACCAACCAACAAACAAACAATGTGCAGTAGCAAAATGGGAAAAAGCTAACAAATTCCGTTAAAAGAAGCAGTAAAAAAGCTTAGTTGTCAGCAAAATGAAAATTATGTTCAAATGATAAAGTGAAACTGCTAAACAAACTTACCTAATAAGCTAGAAGTTTTGTCTTACAAAAAATACCTTTCAAACATGAAGAGTAAATATACTTCTGAGTAGCATGGAATTTATGGCTGATTAAAACTCTAGCTATGTTTGTTCCTATGAAACAACAACAACAAAACACTCTTAAATAGTGATAACAATACTTAGGAGATTTTGTTTTTGTTTGCTAATATAAACTCTTTCCTAAAGGTGGGCACTGTTCTCTGCCTATTACAAGGGAGATAGTCCCAGATGGTTAATAAAGACTCTTTTTTAATTAGACTTAAGTCTCTGATCTATGTGTCTAGGGAGCGACCTCGCTATAAGATGACATATAGAGCTATTTACATGAAACATTAATTTTTATAAGCGGTGCTGTCTTTAAAAAATGAAATAAAAGCTCTAGCTACAAGTAAATAGAGAAAATGAAAAACAACAAAAAACCCCATCAGGTATTAAGGGAGAGACATGGTGAGAGATGAATTGATTTCAACAGCTGATTTTCCACTGGGAATTTTGTTGAATTTGAATACAGGCCAAGTCTGAGGATTGGATCTTGTCCTGATAGAGACCCATGGTGGGGGGACAGAGAAATTGACAGAATATTTCAGGCATCATAAAGATGGTGTAACAATATTGAAGACTTGAGAAACCTCTTTAACCAAAAGGCTAATTTCCCAGCTAAGCATTTTTGAAATTTCAAACAGTGCGTGGGATGGAAAGCAAAAGAAACAAGTGAATAAGCAAAAAACTAGTTTAAGTTTATAGCAAAGTATGTGATAGTCTTGCAGTAGTGAGTACGTAATAATTAGAAAGTTTATAGCAAAGTTTGTGATAATTGCAATAGTGAGAAGACAATGATTAGACTTCAAATATGACCAAGAAAGATATGCATGGCCAGTCAGATGATACATCCTAAGACTGATGTGAAATAGACTATTACCAAAACTAGGCATTTCTCAATGTGGTTCAATATCATATCAAATGTGATCTATCTCTGAAAGAAGAAAACAAATTTGGACTTTTAATCATTCTAAAAAAATGTTCAGAACTCAATCATCAGACATGACAATGAATTAGAAATGAGAGAAAGAGAGAAAATTCCTAAGTTACAAAACACTGATAAAATCCACAAATGTAGGATCTTTAAAATAGTAGGCTAAAAAAATTCTCGTAAATATACTCCATAAAATAGAGTGGAACAAGGAAAATAATAGCTAGAAATGATGAAAAATCTCAGTAAATAAAATAGATGGAAACAAATAGAATATCATAACTGATACAGTGTTTGAAATGAAGACCTCAGTAGATAACTTAAAGAGATATTAAGAGCCCATTAGATAACTTAATTAGATATTAAAAAATATATAAATGAAGGTAAAAATAGAAAAAATATCTTAAGTGAGTAGAGAGATCAAAAGTAATTTGAAAGTAATGCAGGGAACAAAAAGAGATGTACCATAATGCATGTGAAAAGGTATATACATGTCCATCTGTAATTCTACAAGGAAAGGCTAGAAAATGATTTGAAGATAAATGGCTATGTATATTCCAAACTGATAAAAGATTACCTATAATTCCAAGAAGTGTACAAGCCCTGTATACAAACCATTATATATACCACTTTGTATACCATATATATATAACCATTATATATATATATATATATATATATATATATATACAGTCAACAATGTATAAAATTAAAAAAAATAAAATTCACTTTACGTGTCATAATCAAATGCCAAAAAGGAAAATTTTGAAAACAACTTTTTGAAAAACATGTCTTAAAAACTGACTTACCATAAAATAAGAAACCAGAAAAATGCACAAATATGAAATGAAAATTCACAAATATGAAAATGCATATAAAAGTGTCAAAAGATGTGAAAATCAACCATGACTAGTCTAGTGGCACTTAACTTTCCTATTACTCATACACACTATATAATTATTATCAGAATCTACTCTGGAAACATTTACTCCACTATTTAGTATGTATTGAGAAGTGAGTCAAAGAAAATATCAGATAGGAGAAGTTCTTTGGTGATTTACAGCTTTTGTAAATAACTCATGCTTATGAACCCAGCCTCCACTTAATCTCTTTTTCATTTTTAAGAAAACACCAGTATCTCAAAAAAAAAAAGCTTCTTTTTCAAAGATGGAAAATTGTACCTTAGTGTGGAGGTACATAATGCACTGATGCTGATAACAAAGTGGAATAAAGAAAAATTAAAGACAGCTCAAGCTTGGCTCTTACAAGATGCATTCATGTTCCTTTAAATGACTTTATATAAATGAACACAAAAGAAATAGCACACTCCAAAAGGCAGAGAAAGAATACAGAAGGAGGGCCGAGTTAGAAAGAAATGTGGAAGGAGGGTGAGTGGTGCTGGACCGAAGACAGGAATGTCATAAGCTGGCAAGAGAGATCAGAACAAAATGAGCATATATGGAAGGAGCAGTGTGACTTTGGCACTAGCTTGAATCTCAGATGCTGTATTTGGTACTTAGGTTATGTTCAGTTAGCAGTTTGTGGATTTTCAAAATTGGGAGAACATGCAAAGTTCCCACCAGGATGAATATGTGAGAGGTGAGAAACAGATTTTCAGGCGTCTATCCCACATTTTCCTTAAAATTCACTACATGTGAATTAAAAGAAAAAAGGAGAGTCTAAAATATATTGTAGGGTACAAGAGAACCATGTGGCATGGCCGTGCTTGCCAGTGCCTCAGAATTGTGTTCCTCTATAAATTCTGATTTCAGTGTCACAATAAGGTTGTCTTATGGAGGAATCAAGTTTCTTGTTATTCATATAAGCTGCACAGAGAATCAGAGTGGGTTTTCTAAAGTTGTGCTAAGTGTACATTTTCTCTCAGAGGTCATTACGTTACTTGATTTTTCTACAATGTACACAAAGGAAACAAGACAGTCCAGAAGAAAAGGAGAAACTAAAGTAGATCTAATTTGGTGCTAAGCAAGGAGTAATGTATTGCAAAGTAGATTGTGTTACTTCCCTGCTAAAAACCTGAAGTAAATACACAATTAATAAAAACAGTCAAAATTTTTTGAGTATTGACTGCATGCCAAGGATTGTCCTAAGAAGTGTGCATAATAGCTCATTTAATTTTCAAACCATACTCTATGACTGTTATCATTGTCATTTCTACATTGTAGCAAAATGAGTTGATACATAAAGATAATAATATTTGTCCAGATTTACATTCATCATAAACAGCAGAACCAGAATTTTATCCCAGGTTCTCAGCAGTCTCCCAGAGTGCCATGCTTTTTCTGACCTCTGAAACTTGAACATAAAACAAACGATCCTATTAGGTACTCCTTCGTCCGCTAGATTTACTCCCTTCGCATAAATTAATTGAACTTTGTTGTTTTTTCCTCCTTACTCTCCTTTAATGCCTTCCTGATTATAATATTTTCATGTATTTTGTTGACTATGTATTTCTGAAGAACTGCTTGGTGTATGTACTTGGAGCTTAATAATTGTCCAATGAATGAAGGGCACACTTACTGTATCTCGGAGCTACATTTTACATTAAATCCTTTCTAACTGTCTCAGTGAGTAAGGTTGAAAAGACTAATAAATGAATGAGAATGCCAGTGATTGGTCTGGTCACTGACAGATGTGGTTTAACTGGAAATGAACTAAAATCATAAACTAAAATTCTTAGTGCTTTTTGAGTAATAGTTAATATTTATACCATTCAATTAATTTCTTTAAGTTACTATTTCCAAAATGAACTTAATTAGAGGTACTGGATTACTCTCTTATTATTCATGATTTCATTTCACTTTTCACCCTCCATTCCTCCTGACTCAGCCGCCTTGATTCACAACCACCTCACTTTTACTTCTAGAGCTAGAGATACCCCTCCATGCTTTCATAGACTTTTACACCCAAGGACTGAAGTAAATGTTTTCTAAAGACTCACCTATCAAGATTCTTTTAGATGTGTTTTTATAGAGGTGAGCAGGTTTAAGAGAAGAACATGTTGATCATAGCCTATTTTCCAAATGTACATTGCAGATTGAAATCACCGTATCAGCAGAAGAGATGATGTATATAAGACACAGAAATAAAGTAGAATATACCTGCTTTGGAACAGGTCAGTTTTATATATATATATATATATATATATATATATATATATATATATATATATTTTTTTTTTTTTTTTTCTATAGAGAAGGTTCAGTTAAAACTCCTTGTCAGTACGTGACATTAAATTTGGAAGAAATTTCTCAATAAATTAGGATATCCATTTTTCAATCCACAGTTACTTTGTAATGATTTTCACTGCATATCATGGGGTCTAGGTAAAATCTTTCTAAATACAAATGCTCATATTTTAATTTTGAGCTTTAAAATGCAGAGAAAGAGAAAAACGTGATTTAAAATATGTAGCAGAATGTGAGGGCTGAGGCAGAAAAGGTAATGAATGTAATATTGACAGAAAAAAATAATCTGAAAGATAGGAGTTTTGACGTGAAGAGAAGTATGGACAGTGTGCTTAGAGGGTTAGGGAAGAAAAATAGATGAATAACTTTTATCTGGCTGTTGACAATCCTCTGATTTGTCAAATTATGGGGAATTTAAAAGAACAAACTATCAAGTAACGAAAGCCTAGAAAAAGAAGATGTGGTACATACATACAATGGAGTACTACTTAGCTATAATATGATGATGAAATCTCATGATTTGCAACAGACTGGGTAGAAATGGAGGGAATTATACTCAGTGAAGTAAGTCAGACTGAAGAAAAAAATTCCACATGATTTCACTCATGTACTACTAAGAAAAACAAAAGAAAGAGATAAAATCAAGCAAAAATAAACTTTTAGGCTATATATTAGTGGATACCAGATGGCAAAGAGGGAAAAGTGTGGGGGGAACAGGTCAAGGAGATCAATTATATGGTGAAGCATAGAATTGGATCTTTAGTACTAAGCTTAAATTAATATGTTGACTTACAATGATGTACACCTAATACATATATAATGTTATGTGAGTGTCTTAAAATTAAAAATGAATAGAATTTCATATATAGATTCAGCCTCTGAATTTTCTTAGATCACTGAGTGTCTTTCTGCCTGTGAACCTTGAGAACTGCCTTGACAAAAATGGCAATGCCTTTTCATCCTCCTAGATAGCAATTTGCAAATCAAAGTTATCCTGATATGAAGTCTGTTTGCCAATTCTATCTAGTCATATTGGCTGCTTTGCGCCTTTTAAACATGGCATGAGTTCTTTTGTCTCGCTGTATTTTTTATTCTTATTTATTTTGTATTGATTTAACATTTGGAAGCCCCTATAAGATATCACCACTGTAGTCTACCCAGTGCCATAGTTCAGTGTGGTTTTCTTCTCTTTTTGTCTGTACCCCTCTCCTACACCTTCTCCCTTTTGGTTTCTCAGTTCTGTGGCCGGCTGTATTTTTTCTAAAACTTCAGTTTGTCCACTGGTCTAATGTTTTAAATATTTGTCTGCCACGGACCAGCCGTGCAAGGAAGAGGTCGCAAAGTACCAGGTTTCAGATGGACAGGAAAAACACAGGCTGGCGAATGATGGACACAGGCACGAACTCAGTGAGCAGTAGAATCTGCTGGTTTATTTTAGATTTTCAGGCTGTATATATAGTGTTTAAACGAATTGCTTCAACATTTCATGAGGAGAGGCATTTTATGAGTACGTGAGGGCATTATCTCAGTGAGAGACAGGAATGAGCGCGAGGGCAATTTCATGAGCGGGTGAGGGCAATATCATGAGCGCGTGAGGGCAGTATCTCAGTGGAAGACATAAATCAATATCTTAACAGAAACTAGATTATCATTAGATACTACTAAACATTCCTAAGCAATCATTTTTAGGGAATCATGATAACTAAGTTGGTTACAGGTCACCCAAGATTATTCCTTGGCTGTAAAGCTTATCTAGTTTATCAAGTTCTCTTTGCCTTGAGCTCGTTACTAGCGTTCCAATGATTCCTTTCACAGAGAATTTAATTAAAATAAAGAATCTGACGACTGGGCCCCCAAATCTTTCTTAATAATGATGCAGTTCATGACTTCAGCACTCCTACACCTGGGGTCTGGGGAGCTACGCCCCTAGAGTCCCCTGATTTCTCTGGTCAGCTCCCAGTTTGTTCCTCCTGTGGGGGGCAAAGAGCTTAACTTGTAAAGGTTTAAATTACAAGTTTCTCATCTCTGAGATGGGCTCCCATTATTTGTCTACGTATAAAGTTTGAATTTGAAAACTATTTTCTTTTTGAAAATAATTTGTATACTTTCTTTAAGGTAGAATTAACCATTTCCCCCTTTATGTTCCATCAAAACTAAATTCTTGTGTTTTTTGTCTTAAGTGCCTATAACATCTTTTTCATTATATCTCATACTCTCCTTTCGATAATGTTATAAACACCTTGAGGATTTTATCAATAGTTACTAAGTAATAGGATATTGATGACATGTCTTTTGTTGATCAATTAATCAATCACATAAAAATACTACTTCCTGACTGTAGGGTAAATGTAGGGTATTTGCTTCTATAACCAGTACCAGTGGTCTTGTGCCTGCACCATGATTGCACATGCCTGGCCCGGTAGGTATGGCCCAGTAGGTAAGTGTGGGAGTTAAGTGGGCACACTTACGTAGCCCTGGGAGGGAGGGGATAAAGGAGCAGAGTCACCCTGGAGTGGGAAGGAGGATCAAGTTGCTCTTTCCTTGCCTGTTCATTTCCACTGTTAACAATTAATAACCCTGTGAAGATAATGCCAAGAGTTCCAACATTCTTTTTTAAACTGCTAGAACTGGTGGTGAATCTATCTGGTCAGGGATGGTCATGAAACAAATGACATGGAAGGCAGAACAGGTTAATGTAGACAGATATAAAGCTCTCTGAGCCCTGAAAAGATAGTGATGCATGACTAACCACAGCAAGTGGTACTTACTGGTCAGCATCATCTCTTGGTGGACATATCCCCATCAATTACATATCATAGTCTCCTTTCCATCACATATTATAAACACCTTGAGGATTTTGTCAATACATAAAATAGAGATTGAAGATCCCCAGCAGTTGGAATGGGCCCAGTGTGATATGGAGGACAGATAGAGTGACCAAGAGGCTGGAGGGGTTGTGGGAGCTCTGCCAGCTCTGCCACAGTCCATGCTGAGAGAGCAATTCAGGGTCCATGAGTTACAGGATGAGATGTGGTAACTGATAGTATTTGAAGTTTCTACAGGAAGAGATCCGAAGAGACTAATGTACCCTCCAGAGATGCCAAAATCCTATGGGGAAGAAGAAGAGGCTGGGCTTTCACTCTAGGTTCATGCATGGAAGATGAAGCAGCAGCCCATGGCCGGCCACAGGATGCCAGTCTGCTGGCCCACCCCAGAAGATGAAGTTCATCACATATTGCCCAAGCACCCAAGAGGAACTGTGAACCTGGGTAAACAGTTCCATCAGACACAAGGAGAGCTCGTGGTAGTTTGGCTGCTGCCTTTACGGAATCTGGGGCAGTTGCAATTATCTGCATGGCCCAAGGAATGGAGAACTGGTCTCAGTTACCCTGCATCCAACATTGAGATGGTGGCTGCAGAACAGTCGGTGGTATGGCTGGGGTGACCACTGTCTGCTGAACTGGATCAGAGCTGCTGTGCAAAAGTCTGGGTACATATGGGAGATGTGCCAGAAGCTGTGAGTATATGGCAAATATGCACTGAGCTGGTGCAGGTACTTTGGGAACTAGGCATGTGACAAGTCAGGTTTAATGAAAATACCCATGTCTTGAAGATAAGGGTTTCACAGCAGGAATGAGGGATTCAGTACTGAAAAGCACACCTTCCTTCTCATGGTAAACCTACCCAGGCTGGGATGGTTGCAAAACATTAGCTTTGAATTCTCCTGTATGTTAGTTTGTAGTCAGTGCATTTGATGCACAGAAAAGGCTTTTAATATTGTGTAAAGTATGGAAATAGTGTTCTACTAAGAAATAAGGGAGGGATGTTGAGTGCAGGTGTTTCCTCTTAGATTAATGTTGCACACTTAAGGCTTCACTTAGTCTTAATTGCCTGTCAAGACCCTATCTTTCATACAATGACAATATAAGCTAGGACTTCAACATATGCACTTTGGGGGCACACAATTCAATTCATACACTTGCCATTGACATTTGAATTCTGCCACAGATATAATTACAAGAACATTGTACCTTCCAATTAAAAGAGCTCTTGACTCTTGTTTCATATTCACCCCTATTAAAATGATTTTCACTTTATATTTTCTGAATTTTATCTCTGACCTTACTCAAAAAAAGGATTTTTATTTTTCTCTTTCATTGAAGTGTAATACATATACAGAAAATAATTAATTTTGCAGGATTACCAAATTGTCCAGAAAATTAATTTTCCACATTAGACAATTTCTATATTGAAGTAGTGATGTTTTCCTTCATTTAGTAATGTACTCAGAATGCCTGTAGAACTCTGCAGGCTATTTAGAACATCTTCCCTACTTGAGTATGAAAACAGATGTACATGCAACACATATTCAGCTTTTCAGTTGTGACTACTACCTTATAGTCCTACATAACTTGGTGACAAATGAAAAAAATATATATAAATTAAACAAATGTAAGCAAATCAATGATGTTTATCGGCTCACACACCTGAAAAGGTCAATAACAGAGTTATTTTTAAGGAATACCAAAATTCAGAGGTGCCAATAGTTTTGCTATGGCTCTTACTGTCTTTTTATTAGAGTCTATGTTCCTCTTTGGCTGAATTCTCAGTTTAAACACTATTTAACTTAAATTGTTGGCACAATTAGAAATTTCAAAAGAAAGAAAGATCTGCTGCAAATATCTTCAACACATCTCAGGGATAAATTCTTTTGGCTTAGAAATTATAGTTTGCTTTCAAATACAATTTGAGTGATGTTTGTAGTCCTTCAGTTAGGCTTTGGTTACATGTTCAATCCTACATTTCATGTATCATTGTAGTAACATGTACAGACTGGGGCTATGCATGTAGAGTCTGGTCAGAACAGAACAAATAGTAGATATATGTAATTAGTCCTAACACTCATATCTTTTTCTCAGTATAGAATCCTTTTGTTACATTGTACAACTATACTGCAAACCAAAGCAGGCACATTTTGAATTCCCCCTAGTATGAAATCACTTAATATCTCTTGCAATTACTGCATATAACTCCTAGTTCAAACATCCTTTCAATAAGTCCTTTTTTGTCTGAAAGTCAGAAGTGACTTCTTATGTTCTGGAACCCACTCCCATCATACTCAGTACACCACAGTGGCACATAAATAAGTATAGTATGTAAGCTATCTTCCAAACACTTCATTTGGATGAGGCAGATTGAGAAAACACTCACCGCTCTGTACCAAGTCCATGTTCTTTTTGAACACTTAGCAAGGACTCTCTGATCTGCAACGAAGAGAGTTTCCTTGCAAACGAATCTACCTGTTCCTGATTTTGTTATTTTGGCAGATTCCACTTTCCTCTCCTGTCATATTTGAGAAGAATTATAAGAATACCATTCTAGTGATTGCTACAGTTTAGCATTACCTTTACATTGGTACAGGTTTTAGTCACTAAACCTGGGCATTGCTTTTGTTAAACAAGCATAATACTATGCTTCTCAAGTTTTGGAATTTCCAGTCTTTGTATCCATTTAAACAATTGTTGGCTTCCTGTCAATTTGCATTCAGTCCTTTCCATGGGACACTTTCCAAAGTCAAGGATTTAGAGAATTATAAATCTCTATGCATCTGGAAGGATTGTTTCTGAGTATGAGCTACAACACTTTTTTTTTTTTTTTTTTTTTTTAGTATATTTGGATTTGTTTTCCCATTTGCAAGCAGTTTGTGTAAATTAGAAGTTTGGTAGATGCCCATGTCCTGTATCTGGCTCTCTTTGGAATTTGTCTAATACTACATTTCCAGATCCCTTTCTTTGTAGGAGAGTGACATTTTCAGCTAAACTGTACAGGGCTAGCTTGTCATGCATCTTGAAATGCTGGACACTGGGAAAAAAGTCTCTCTATATCAAGATGTTTTGTCTGTTCATGTCAGATAATCTCTTACTTGTAAGAATCTGCTTAAGATCATACAAAAAATTACCAACTAATTCACACATCTTTTTACTTTTGTATAAAGTAACTTGAATTTCCACTTAAAATTATGTGACCTAAGGCCCAATACCCAACAATGTACCTTGAGAGAAAGCTCCCCACCCCCCAACTTGAAACATACTTATTGATTGATTCAATTCAATTTCTATAATATATTTTAGGAGATTTCATTTGCAAAACTCCATTCCCTCAATTTTATTGTTACTCTATCGCATCATTTCTAGTGACCAAATTCGAACTGGAGATTCATTGTGCAAACAGTGTTTAATCAAAATTTTTCATTTTTTCCCTCTAGTTGGCACAACTAAAACTGTTATTTTTATGACCACCAAGAAGAATAATTGCAACTATTGTGAGAAAATTTGAGTAAAAGTGATTTGCTTTTACATTCATGAGATTGCTAAGGATCAATCTATGTGTGAGAAATGCAAAAACTGTAGTGGGGAAGAATCAGGGTATAGGCCAGAGGTACAGGTATGAAAGAATTTATCAGAGACAAAGTGGAGAATAGGAAAGGTGAATTTATTGAAATTCACTGCCCAGAGAAGGAAAGAGTGAGAGAGAAGTTTCAGGATTTGAGGCTCTCTCATATTCTGCTTTCAGAGGCTTTGTGACTTGGGGCTCCAATTTGTACCAGTTATCTTCTGGGGTTTGGTGTCCAGTGCTGGCGTTTGACATAGAACATGTCCAGGCCTCTGTTTCTGCATTCCTGGCACTGGGCTGGTTTTTCAGGTCATGGTGGTCAGTTTTAGGACCTTATCCCTAAGGTGGCTTTATCCATTTTCTTTTCTATTCCTGTCTCCCAAAGCTTCCTCCTGGGTCAAGAGTGGGGATTTAGTTTTTAACTTTACTGAATTGTATCCTGGCAAGTACTAGGTGTTGCAATTTTTTTCTTAAAGGACATAGTTTGTGGACTTACAGGTCTGGAAACAATATTGCCTGACTTTGTTATGACTGATAGTCTTGCATTGTCTGTATCCAAAGCTGCTGATTTTTTCCATACTTAAAGGTAATGGCATTTAAAAATTGGTAGTATTTCAGTAATTAAAATTCTCTTGAAAAATGACAAAAAATAAATACTAGCTTTATAAGTGAATGCAGTTCCTACATACTAAAAGCATATAGGAAATTTTGTTTTCCAAAGATATAAATTGTATCACTGAAAATCTTTCAAAATTTGGTTCTTAATGCTCCTTTCTTCTGGGTTTTTTACATTGTCAATCAATTTTTTATCATTTAAAGTAAAGATGCTGTCTATTTTTGGTATTGTAACCCAAACTATATGACACAAATCTCCAGAGCCTGTCATGAATAATGCATCCACAACGTGTTCCTTTAACATGTACAATCAAATGGAATATACTGGATGAGCAGATCTAACTCTAGTGTCCACCTATGGTGTTGGATGATGAGATGAATTTAATTCATATCCTTAAAACAAAATTAGGAAGGGTCCATTGTAAGTATGTATCAGGATGGACAACTATCTGTCATGGACTATCATATTTTTCCAAATGAAAACAGAATGATAGTATAAATTGTAAGAAAAAATTACCAAATTCCCTCTATGAAAATAATGAGAACAATGACTATATCATGTTTTATAAT
>PVHY01010579.1:0-51337 GCA_004024945.1 Uropsilus gracilis
TTTCCTGACTCTTCCCTGCATTTTTGAGTTCTTCTGTTGTTCCTCTTATGCCTTGCATCTCCTGCAGTTTCTTATTTAGGGTTTCAATTTCATTTTTCTGTTCGTTGATGATATTGTTCATTTTGCTGCATTCTTTTTTATATTTTTCTACTATTTCTCTTAATTCATTGAGAGCTTCTCTTCTTTTGCTTTCCCTTTGTTCCCCCTCTTCCTTGGCCTCTTTGAGTGCTTTTATCACATAGATTCTGAATTCTTTGTCTGACATATGGAACATTTCTTCGATGTCTTCCATGTTGGTTTTTTCAAATTGTTTATCCTTAGGTGGTGAGTTATTTTTCTTAGGGCTTGCTTGAGTGTTTGTGTTCTTCCTTTTTCCTGTGTTTTCCTTTCGGATCTGCTCTACGTATTGGGTGACTACCGCTCTAGTAGTAGGCTAGTTGTAGCCTATATAGTCGTATTTACTGCTGCTTATGTGCTTTTTGTAGTGAATGTCCTTGTGTTCTGAGTTTGCGTAGCGGCGCCGGCGCTTTTGGGCTTTGGGACCTGACGACCGTGAGACACCACGGGCTGTTGCAGGTAGGGAGCCCACCTCCTGTCTCGCATGGTCTCCACCCCCAGGTGCTGGCGTGCTAGCTGCTCCTTTAAGGCGGGTTGGAGTCCCCTCTGCAGGTGACTCCCGTCCCCGAGAGAGTCTCAGTCCACTCCTGGGACTTTGGGGTCGGCGGCGCAGTTACGCCAGGTGCGGCTCCTTCCTCATAGTTTATCTTGTAATGAGGTGGGGCAGGAGAGGAAACTGGGGCTTAAAACTGATCTCAATTTTGTTGGCCATCACTGCTCTTCTTCTCTTCTCTCTACATCAAACTTTATTGGAGGTTTAAGTGGTCCTAACTACCCACCCTACCTCCCTGCTGCTCCTTTGTGCAAAGAATCATGATTTATGAAGCCTGAGTATCCTGACAAAGGGTGTTAGCTCCAGTCCATAAGGTATATGCTCTCCAAACTCACTTGGGCATGACAGGCAGGGCAGAGTGTTGCTGCATTGCTGACTAGCAGTGGCTGCCATAGCTGTCTCCACCACAGCCTCCCAGCCTTCTATGGAACTGGTCTGCAGTTACTGCATACCACCATGATACTTTCCCAGGGACTGATGAGATTTCTCACAGCTTTGCTATTGGACCTGTGAAAGGGTCTGGCCTGGGCCATCTGGCAACTCCAATATATCTTACTTTGGGGAATGAGAGGAATCTTTCTTTGGTCTAATGGCCTTGGAATTCCCACTGTTCCATGTGGAACTTGTACCTGAAGGTAACTACAATCCCTTTCTGCAAAGCCCCTCCAAGAAAATTCACAGAGCTCCAGGGTGCCCCATCACCACATCTTATTTAACTGGCCTCCAGCCTATTGAGCTAGGATTGTAGTATCTACTCTCCTAGTCATGATCCCTTTCACATCTTCCTTGTCTGATTCTCCTGCCTCAGATCATGACCTTGGGACATGTCCATCACTGGGAAGTCCTACACTCTGGAAAAGAACTTCTGAGTCTTCTTTTGGTCAAATATTATTTTTAAATAAATTTTATTATGATAAAAAGTAATCCTAAGCTCTATTGTGCTATAATGTGGGTAGAGATTTCTCCTTTTTATGTATTATTATGATATAGGATTTATAGCTTTATGCTACTTCCATTATGTGTTCCTGGAAATTTTATGGACTATAAATACCTTTTACCCATCCCCAAATTTGCTTCATAATTTCTTACATTGAAACTACATTAACCTTTTCAAAATTCTATAATGTCAGAGATCCCATGAAGAATGTTGTGGTTGCCCTTAGTAATCAGTACCACCTCAGTCCATAAAAAGCCTTTCTTTGTGCCAGATAATTTCCTAAAGCTGTGGTGGACTATGACTCTCAGTTTCCACTTTTCTGTTCCCCCAGAGTCCACACCTTACTCTTATTTAGATATAATATTTTCCAGTTGTTAACATTTCACTCTGTTTCTCATGCTGACCTTCTTTGTTTTCCCTTTGGTATAGCATTATAACTTTAGTGCCTTCATTTGTTTTATATTGTGTTTGTTTGCTTGCTTTAAACTCAAGCTGCTTGGCTTTATAATGCACTTCTCTGCATTTGGATGTATAGATATTTCTATAATAAGACAAATGAGGTAAATTAGAGTTCAGCTGTTTGAATAAATTTGACTCAACACCACCTCCTTAAATAGTATAATTCCACTCAGGAAGCATCTCCATGCATTCTTAATTCTCTCCAAGTCTTACTGCCATATGGTTTATCTTTCTTGAGTTTCACTTAGAGATTTAATTTGATATATGATGAACATCATGAAATTGCCTTACCTTTCTACCAGCAGAAATAACTCATCTGATGAAATTTGATAGGTCTCATCTAATTTTTCCTTTCAACTTTCTCAAAAACTTATGTAACAATTGAATATGTTTCTCCAATATTGTCAGTTATTCTCATTAACTCCCTAGTTAGAGTTTTCGGAATCAACCTCTCACTCTTGAGAAAGTTCTGAATTTTCCTTGAGGCCAAATTACTCTACTTAATTTTTCTAAAACTCTTGTCTATTTTGTTGTAGATAATCACTTTGGATTCTAGTAACACTAGTAAAAATTGAATTATCTCCCTTACTTGACTGCCTCTTGAATAATTATTTTGAATATGCCTTATTTTCCTTATTAATTTTGACTCCCTTTACCTCCAAGTATTTATATTTTAAAATTATTAATACCCCCAACATCACTTGAATACTCCTCCCCTTTTCCTCCCTCTCTCCCTTCTTTCTTCTTTCTTCCCTTCATTTTTATTATTTTTTATAGAATTCTTTCTCCATTGGTCTTAATTTTAATTCCAAGGTTAAAACTTTTTAAAGACTAATCTAATTACTGTTTTAACTCATGATCAACCCTGATACTAAGTTGAAATCATAGGCATAAAATTTAAATTTTACCCTTAGATGTTGTGCTTTTTTTTCAGGTTTATATCTTCCTTCATTAGAGAACACATGCTATTCTGTAAACCCAGTTATTCTCTTTATCAGTTTAAATAATCACTCATTTTTTGTTATGAAAGTCACAGTTGTAGAACTTAGTCAGGACCTATGGTATCTTTTTCCCCTGCATTTTTTGCTACATTTGTACCTTGGTTGAAATTTTTGCTGCATCTGTACTTTGCTGCATTTGTACATTGGTTGAAATAAAGACTTTCATTTTCTTGGAAATATTGAAAAGAAAGCTACTTTCTTTATCTGGGGGTAAATTGCCATTATACATATGTTGCATAGTTTACTCAATTTTACTCAAGCCTGCTCTGACTTTATGAAGCAGAGACTAACAGTTCTTCCTTCTGCTTTTTGTAGGTATGTATATGCAATTTCAATTATTTTTGAGAAGAGAAGCTTTCAAAAGTTTATTCCTGAGTCATGTTATATTTTTCAATGGAATTATAGCAACACATATCCCATTCCCTTTACCCTTCCTTGTTCTGTGTTTTGCTTCAGCCATATCTAGAATTTAGAAATGATAAAATGCTTACACTAATGGTGTATACAAATTAAATTTAACTTCTACTTTTTTCTAGATTTTTATAATAAAGAAGTACAGGAGTACTCAAGTGATTAAGCTGGTTTAAAGTGAAGGGACCTGGGACTTGAACTGCAACCTGGGACTTGAACTGAGACCTGGGACTTCAACTGAACTAACCACCTCAATTTACATAGGTGCTAAATTACAGTTGATACAAAAAACAATATAATGTAACACTCCAAGAAAATTATGATCTCTTAAAATGTATTTTGATAATTGAACTGAAGCCTGTGCTACATCAGACCTAAAAAACTGAACATCCACAGCTGTTTCCTCAGGTGGTAGCTGTCAAGATATTTGACACTTTGCCTTTAAAGAGATCCTGCCAGTAGCAGTCCCAAGGCTCTGTATCTCTCTAGACGAAGGATATTCATGAAAATTATCCACTTAATATAAAGGAGGAAGGCCATTGTGTTCAAGGAAATGTGAAGTGAAGAAGTGAGAGCAGATCTCTGTTAGCTTATCTGAGCAGCAAAAAGTCTTTCACAGTGTTAATGAGGTTTTAACACTACTTTCTGTTATCTGTCTTGCTTGTTCTATGTTAGTAACTGTTTTTTTGTTGTTGTTAACCTTTTTAGAAAGACTTGGGAATTTCTTGATGAAACACCTATCCATTCTGGCAAAAGTGTTCTTATATTAGATTTCTGGGTCTATAACTTTGCTTTCACAGTACCCCATCCAGTTCAATAATCAAAAAGGACATGAGAAGCTCTTGGTAAACCAGGCAGTGTTACAAAGGTGACACAATGCTGGATGTGGGCTTTGTATATGTCACTTCTAGAAAAACTTCAACATGTTATATTATCTTTGGTAAATACAATAGCTATAAGTTTAGTGCAAAGAAATATATGTGATAATTAATAGACTGGATATATCCAGAAATGTTCACTGAAATGAGAGTACATTGTGATCAATTAATCAACCAAAGCTTTATTTTTTTCACTTTGCTTAGCAACTTTCACTCTTTACAACTTAATGTTCAAAATTGCATGATTGTCAAGGAAGCTTTGATAAGCTAAATAAATAGTGCATAGAACATGTGAAAGTAAGTTGAAAACCCAGTTCAGTTATAAGGAATTGGTGTTATGCCATTGTGGAATAGGTCTCTGTAGGGTTTTTGTTTGCTGTTGATTTGACCTTCATTTTTTAAAAATTTTTTAGAATTTATTTATATATTTTTCACATCATTTCAGTCCCTGGGGGGTCTGACCTTCATAATGTTGTCTATTAGGAAGTAAAGATGACTGTAATGAGGGAAAGAACATGGAGAGGCTTGGAACCCATAGTATGAACTGGAACCAAACAAAGGCAGCCTAATGGGAAGCCCACAATGTTACTTATTGCTTCTGTTCTGGTAATAGGAGAATATTTTAGAAGTGTGTTTGGTCACCGGTTAAGCAGACATTTAGTTGAGGAATCAGCAACATTTTGAAGCAACAAAAAGGAATTTTTCTTTTCTCATATCCAATCTCCCATGAATTTCATTTGCAGTCTACTCTAAGGATAAACATATAAGCAAAAGAATTCTAGGATGTCTACCTCAGTTTGGGAAAGTTTACATATCACAAAGTCTTTCCAGTACTGTTTATGCCCAGAAATGGACATGCCTCTTTGCTAAATCATTAGTACAGGGCATTTAGACAGTATTGTTAACAGTTTTAGCTTTTTAAAAATTTATTTTATTTCTATAGTTAGGAATAGGCTATTTTCAGAGAGTAAATGTTGTCACCTTGGTTTTAGTGTGTTCTGAGCACTATTTTTTAAAAAAAATCACCATTAAGTTGCTATTCTACATTAATTGAAATTGCATGACTATTTACAAATATTTATGTATATGGACCTACTTTGATTTCACTGTTTCATGTTTACCCTTTTCTAAACCACATTTGATTACTGTAAGAATTAAAATTCTTTTCAAAATTAATTTGACTGCATTTCTTTTACTCCTATAATTTTAAAATTAGTTTATGGACATTTACAAAAAATACTGATCTAATTGACAGTAAAGCCATAAGTTATATTTGGAAAGATTTAATGTGTTAACATTGATTCTTGAAGTTCATAAATATGACCTATGTCTATTTTTAAGCTTTAATTATACATAAGTTTTGTAACTTTACCATAAAAACTGTAAATATTTTGTTAGATGTATATTCAAAGACTAACATTTTTATCTTTGTACTATTGTTAATGGTGCTATTTTTTTTCCTCATTTCCAATGGGAAGAAAATTTGAGTAATAGTAACAAGCTAGTATACAGAAATACACTTGATTCTGGTATGCTGATCTTTCATCTGTTATCTCATATGACAGTAACTATTTCCAAGAGTTTTTGCTAGACTTCTTGTTTTATCTGTAAACAATATCTGCAAAAATAGAAGCTTAATTTCTGCCATTTTTAAAACTTCTAAGTCTCTTATTCCCTCTCCCTCATTTGAGTTGCTAAATCTTCTGATACAAGGTTGAATATAAATTGTAGGGGAAATGTTTTCCTGGGACAACTTTTCTCCTTATTGACCTATAAGAGGAAGTGATTATTTTTCCCTAAGGAGATTTTAAATGGTGCTGTTTTTCACATGACTTTATAAGATGAATTTTCCCAAATTAGTCTTTCCCAAAATTATTGGTCACCACAGAGATGGGAAGGTGGAGTTATGAAACTAAAGTTATAAGACATTGAATGACAATGAAGAAATGACACACATATATATACAAAGCATAGGAAAAACATACAGAATAAACTAGCCAGATAATCACAAACAATATGGGGCAGTTTATATTTCCTTCACTTACCATGCACTTGAAATGTTCAAAAACACTACTACTGTTGTCGTAAAGCTTTGAGAATAATCTCTGTTAAGGGTAATAATCTCTGTAAGGGTAATTACCGTGGGCAGTTATTGGGTTCATTTTACTACCTCGGGAAAAACTCAGGGGCCAGCACATAAGAGCTGAGGAAGACAGGGAGAAAGATACTTTCCTGTTAGGAATTATCACTGGCCTTGCCACTGGAAGTGGAGAAAAATGCTGACAAAATTTATGAAAGGACTTCCATGTTCCCAATAGGATTGCCATGGCAGTGACTCTGGACATAAGGTCTCAATAGAAATTATAAATTACTTCTCTTTTGTACTATACTACTCTTTCCTTATATGAGCATCAGTGATATTTCATCACAATTTACCATCTGGTCTTAGTTGCTTTTGTGGGTAATAAAAGCAAGGAAATGGGACAAGGTAGTAAGAAAAAATGTAGAGATCAGGGGAAATATGTGTCTGAGAGCTTTAGAAAACAATAGAGGTGAAAGGAGCAGAGGTCTGTTGAGAAAAATGAGCAGCTGCCATTTGGAGCAGAGGGTCCCATCCCAGGACCTGTTTGTGAAATGGATTCATATTCCTTCTAATTCAAGGTATACATAATAGGTAATTGTGCAGACATATAAGTAACCAGTGAAATAAAACTACCCAATGATAAAAGAGGAGAAAACAATAGAGATACTTTAGTTTATTGAAAAAGTAATAAGTAAACTTAAACTGATAAAATCATTTATAAGAAAATGAGTCACTCTGGAATAATTCATTGAAAATCATAATCCCCAAGCAAGCTGACAGCATAATAGCAAACACATGAACAACAAATGAAATGCAAAAAAGGAATTGTGATGTGAACATATTTTGTGATAACACGAACATGAACAAATGTATGACATCTCTGGATGGCCATTCAAGGGGGAGAATATGTTGAATTCAAGGGGAACTTCACATCTGGGTCAGTTCATGTTCATTATGGTACTTCTGTAACCTGCATTTGTTCTCAAGAATGGCTAGAGCAGCCTGCTGATTGCTGGATGTTTATTTGAAACTGCTTGGTGGCATCACCACTGTGATGTCTGTGGGATAGCACATTCTGAGTGTGTCTGCCAGCTGTACTCAGTCTGTCTGCAAATAAGATCAAAAGACTGCTTTCTTGTCTGGACTCGTCGGACAAATCAAAATCTTGGACTGATCTTAGAGCAGCTCTAGTTATATTTAGATCAATGGATAAATGCACCTCCCTTCCTACCATCACCATCATATATTCAGCACAGTAACTGTTAAAATAGCTCCTCTTGCCCATTTATCAAATACTGATCAATGCCTATGATGCTGTGCTGGCCACAGATATTCAAGACTTTTCATCATTTGTCAAGGAGCTCAGTCTAGTGATCAGAGAGGGATGCAAGTAATTACAATAAACACATTAGTTACAATTACAATAGACACATTTAGCCCCACTAAAGGATACTGTTTATTCCCACCATGATAAAATCATTGCTTATTTTTACGACAGTAAAACTTTTCTGAGTCAATAACTATATGTGGATGGAAATTTTCTTCTCAGATAGAAACAGGAAACATGATGTTTGAATAATAGAGTATTTTTAATATTGATCAATATGTGTTTAATATGGAAAACTGAATTAGACTTAAGCTCAAGAATTTTTTAGATATAGAACAGGCATTAAACAGATTTTATGGAGTAACGGTAGGAGGGGAATAAAGGCTGCTAGGTTTCATTCCTTCTCCCTTAACTGACTCCCCAGGCAGACATTTCCAATAGAATCTATATATGTATCTCCCATTGCCCCTGAGTTGTCACCACCTGTCATGAGACCTTCTTGTAGGACAGGGCTTTTCTCAGTTTCTGTTGGAGTAGCTGTGCTTTTCAGAATCATGGAGAGAATCTGCCTCGGTTTGCAAGCTCTCTGAAGTGTTGTGGAGATAACAACCAACACTATTCCAAAAAGTCACTGCTCTGACTTTAGTTTGCTTTTAAAATTTTACAGAATTTGTGTTTAAATCTCCTACCCAATACCTTACTGTATTAATGAACTGAGCTTAAGATTGAAATTTAATTTTTTTCACTGTTTCTGAAATAGATTTATGGTTATGTTGTCTGTTTTTGTTTATTTGTTGACTGAAATGAAAATCTTAGTGGCAGAGTTTATATCACTAAATTGAAGCAGAATTTAAATCTAGGAAGCAATACAACAGATTTTTTATTCTGTGAGAAGTGATATAACAATTACTATTTAGCTATTTACTAATAGTAAATACAAGTACTATTTATTTGTTTTTACTAATATTAATTGTAATTATATTTACTAATAGTAAATACAATTATTGTGTATTTAGTTTATATAGGTATTAACAGTGAAACATTGATATAAAAAAGTAAGTATGTTTGACAGTGGGGCTTCTGTTCCTAAGTGATTTGTGAGCTAGAGCTATGTTGATACTATCTATGCTTAGAGTAAGTCAAATGGTCTGGCTGAATCTCTTCCTTTCTGAAGAATGTACCATGGAGATACAAAGACTGTGTTCTTGTTAAAATTTTCTTTATCAAGTTCCTTGCTTATTTATAGGCTTTAAGTCTAGGCAGATGACTCTATTCTTTTGTCTGTTAGACCAGGGAGGAGTTTTCCATGACTTTTATATAGTATGTTCATTATATATATCCAACATTCAGACTTTTTATGCCTTTAAACATATTGCTACTTTGTACAGCTATCATTTTCTTAAGAGAAACCTTCCTTGATTATCTTATGTGGTGAAACTGTATGTTCTATCCCTTTCTCAATTATAGTTTTATTCATAGACTAATTTGTGCAATCATTTGTTTAATTGCTCACTGACTCTATTTTGAACTGGAAAATACATTCATTGGACAGATTATCCTATCTCAATCATCATGTAACCTGCATACTTAGAATCAAACTGTCTAATATTTAAGGCTTACTTGGAATATGAAAGAATCATGAGATGGATCTCACATTACCCATTTGTTGATGAGAGCAGAATCTGTTTTCCTGGTTTGCTTTTACAAATGCAGATAGTAAATAGTACAATCCCTTCCTCTCTGCTCTTTAATTTGTCTCCAAGGAAATCTGTCTCCAAGGAATAAGGTTACCTAGTACCTGTTGGAAATTTTTTCTCATTCCAATAAGATTGATTAAAGAGATACAACCAGAGAAGATTTAATAAAATATACCAGTTAGAAAAAAAATGATAGAAAAACCTGAAAAGAAATCAGTAGTTAACTTTTTATAAAGAAACCAATGTTTGTATGACTAGACATGATATGAAAGGGGGGAGTATCTATAAAACTCTGTGATATTCATGTAAGTAGTTCTCTATAAAGCTGAATACCAGAGGAGACTATCAAAACAGACATTTCAGTGGTTTCCTTCTGTGCTTGAGCACGTGTCAGTTAATTTCCCCATATTATTTCAGTTAATCTTTATAAGACACCTACTATTGTAACAATCCATTTGTTTGACATTTTCCTTAATGAATATTTAAAAGAAGCAGTTGAAAGTAGATATTCTTATACTTGTTACCATGTTTTATCCCTGTAACTTTACTCCACTTTTTCCTTTTTAAAATGACTATGATTTCTATTTAAAGGAATTCCATGTTTTATATTAAATATCCTGACTCCAATAATATAAGAAAATGATAAAAGAGGATTTTCACATCTACTTAGGATTCACATATACTTCATATCTCACATGCCTATTTTCATGGTTACATAAAAATGCTATATGGTTTCCAGTTACCAAAAAGTGCATAAATTGTATTAAGTTACTAAAACTCTAGACATGAGATTTTGAATGTTTGATTTTTTCAGAATCCTCAGTTGTTTAAAAGCAGACAACTAAAGTTTTATATCTACTCTTTATAACACAGCAAGTTTTAGATATCTAAAGCAGTATAGAAAGAGGTTCATTATTTAACAGCTATCTGCTCATAACAAATTCAACAGCCCCACAAAATTCTCCTTATAAAACTGTCCAAAACACTAGGCTCACACCATATAAACTTACGCTCATTGCAATGTCATCCACATGTACTGTATATCCAGAGCTCTTCCAGTTTCATTTACTTTCTTAAACCTTTCTTATACCTGGTAAGTCACCAATTAGATGAAAACTGTCTCCAATATGATTTTTTTTCTCCTATCCTTTATTTTGAACAGTCAGAAAGACTAGTGAGCTGCTTGCTTGTGAATTGTTTCACAGCTATCTCCTGTGACCCACATTTCTGACAGTGATCTCTGCACTGTTTCCAGTAAGAGCTTGCTTCTGGGTTTTCAGAATAGAATAATTCTTGTGGGAATCTGAGTATCCTGATTCTCTTACATTGATCTCAACAGGACTTTAAAACAAATCATGAAGTCAAAAAAATTCACCCTGAGTAGCTATTTTTTTTTTTTTTTAGTAGATATTAGCCTATGTTCCTTCATGGAGTTGTAGATAAAGGTGAAATCTCTATTTGGAGACTTGAGTGTCTTTGCACTGGCTTAGGTTTAGGGGCTACTGCAACTTCTTAATATATGTGTAAAACTGGACAAGCTGCATGATCTATCTCCTTTACAAATTTTCTCCTTTGTAAATGGAAATAATAATAATAATAATATTTATCTCTAAGGGTGGTCTAAAAATCATTTAATAAACATACATCCTTTTACAGTGGAATATTGCATGCAGTACTTCTATATAAAAATTTACTGTTACTATCACTACACACACACTCTCCCATTAGTGTTGGCATGAATTCCGTTTGTTTTCCTTAAAAAAAAAAACCTGATTTCTCTCATTAATCTTGCTTATAAATTATTTTATAAACTAATTCATGCAAATATATTCAAAAGTAAAGCCTTGATATTTATAAGCCTTCAATGGCTCTCAGCCATTGAGAGATTCCAAATGTTTTATATCCTATTTTGCAGAAGTCTTGGTACAGTTGTTCCCATTTATTCTTGTTGCCAAATATTTATCCACTTCCTAAGCACAGCAAACTTAATTAATCGACACTCTCTACCAGAGATATCATCAGATCTGTAAGTTTTAGGTTCAATCCCCCAAGACTACCTTCTACTTCAGACACCAATCTCTAAACTGAGACAAGCCCTTGTTTGTATTGAGCAGACCGTAGACCATAGGCTACCGTGCCCCATTCCTCAGACTTTTGATGCTTGTTGCAAGCACCTTAATATGCTGCCAATCAACTGACCATAAGTCAAATCTTTCTGGGATGAATACTCAGTTTTGCTTAATTTGCTAGATTTACAAACAAAATTAAGAAAACCCATTCACGCACTATATTATTGATTAATTACAGTGTATATTAAAACATGGAGCTTTTATATTCCCCCCCAGACATGTCATTCTCTCCCAAATCTTCATGCTCACCAACATCAAAAAATCTCCAAAAGTGATTTAGAGGGCTAGAATCTGATATTCTTAAAAGGTGACTTGATGAAACATATTTTTTGCTTGATCCAATAAAGGTCATAATCATATTAAAATAAATTCATTGACAAATTGGGTAGGTCTGCTTCAAATAACCAGAAATTTGCAAATCCCTTATTGGTTTTAATGAGTGTTTGGAATAAAAGAAAATAAAATAACACTCACAACCACACATGTAAAATCTGTAGAGATAAATATATTTAAATCATGACTAGTGGTTAACAGTCCGATTTTTAGAACAAGATTCCATTAAAAAGTACAGTTAATTGAATACTAACTTCAGTCAAGTAATTGAAGAGCCTGTATTTCTCCCTTTAAGACTATTGGGGGTACTTTAAGCATAATGTCAAATATGCTCAGTGAAGTTTTTTTTTTTCTTTTTTTTATGACATGCTTCACTTTCAGTGCACTTTATATTTTAATCACTCACTATAGGCTATAAAGTTAACTTTGAAGGACAATTTACATGATTCTAAAAGCAAACCCACTCATATTGAAAATATATAATACAAATCAGAATATCCTTAAGACAAGATTCAATTTCACACTCAAAGAAAATAAATCAAGCGGAAACCCCAAGCTTAAATTAAACCTAAAAGTACTCATGTGGCTAGTTGAACACAGAAATATATGTACACAGAAAATTCATTTAAATGTAAGAATCTCCTTTTCCAAATGTTTTTAGACAATTTCACACATCTGAAAATTCAGTCCAACAAATATTTATTCTTTCTGTACCATAAAAGGATATAATAGCAAAAAACTATTTTAATAAGTTTAAATAATCAAGAGATATGCATTAAAGATACACATTAAAATGATATTCAAGTATTTAATCACCAGTATATCTATTATTATTTGATATATGTAATTTTGGTGATTTGTTTCATTTTTTTAATCTTAAATTTTCATTTTTTTAAAAAAGAAATCATTAAACATAGTTGGCAAGATTTTTGTTCAGAACAGAGATATGTGTAAAATCCTTAACATATGGCAAGTGTTCATTAAAAAGATGCATAAAAACATTTTGCTGCTAGCTGTAATTTTAAGTATTATTTGCAAGAATCATTAATCATAATTATATAGCTAAATGGAAAAGAAAAACTTTTAGTGGTATTCTAAAATTGTAACAATTAGTGATGCATTATGATAGCTTTAATTTCATGGCAATGTGTAGTCCATAATTTGCATTATACAAAACACACATTAATTCATTCACTCTATTATTCACTCTCAGAAACCAATTGAACATTTCCTATGTAAGATTCAGTCTGACCAAAAAAAGCCTACTATGTAATACTTCTTTTTTGATAAAAAATCATTGAAATAAATGAATTATATAATTATTTCCTTATTTTAGTAAATGGGTGTTACCTGGATGTTAAATCCTGGTTGTCCTTTATTAATAGTATTAAGATTTGCTATTTTATACTTGAAAATCATGACTTTTTTCTCCTATGTCTAAATTCAGTTTTTTTCATTTATAAAGATTTTCACTGGGGTCATAATAATTGGTTCAAGTATGATCGTGTTAAATGTATGTATATTATAATGCCCCTGACTGATGTGGAATGTAATTGCAATGAAGTGACTAACACTATCAACTAAAGTGGCCACTGTTTTACAAGCGCATTGATAAACAGATGTATTAAAGGCCAGGATAGATAAAAAGCCTTTTTGCCAGGTCAAAAGTCCAAAGTAAAACTGAGAGCTGATCTTGATAACACATTTCTGAAAACCATGAAATATAGGAACTGAATTAAACCAATTTGGCATGCTTTGAACTCTGCAATGGTCATGGATGACTTTGCTCAGAGAAGAAGTCCTCTGCACCATGAGAGGTGACACAGCAAGGGAAGATCTAGATCCTAAGCAGGTTAGGTTCTGATTGCTTGAACCCCATTGTAGTGGTTTGCAACTCCCATTATCTTTATTGGCACTGGAATTGCATGCTTGTGCTATTGGAATGTAGATTTTCCCAATAAATCATAGTATAACTATGTATGGCTAACTTGCATAGTAAGTGAAAGCTCTTCATGTGGAAGTTAGCATGTTGAGATCTAAACCTCTTTACATACCTTACCACCAATCTACTTTATAATGGTAGTTACCCTTTCTATGTCAGAATTTACATGCATAGCAATTAAAAGTCTTGAACCATTTGACCAGTTCCTTAACATAATAGATGTAAAATATTGTTTGAAATCATCTGCGATTCCTATAGTCAGGATATTCTCATATCGTTGAACTGTCTTTTCCACTTATTCCAGGACATTGTTCTTTTTGAACATTGTTTTCAAGTTCTAATGTTAGTGTAGAGTATATCCACTCAATTAATGCAATATTTTATTAATTTTGACTTCTATGTTAGCTTCTCTGCAAATGTGTCTTTCTTTACATGAAGTACTTGAAATCTACTTCCCTTGAGAAAGTACACTCTGAAACAAATTCCTTATCATCTTCTATCCATCTGTCTGTCCATCTACTTAGCTACCTTCCTAATGCCCTATCTAATAGGAATAGTCTATAGTGAATATTATACCAACTTATAAACTTAATATCTAATGATATTTTTAAAACTATATATATATATATATATATACATATATATGTTAAAAATCCCTGGGTTTCCTTTCATAAATACACATTTATAAATTGATGTAGTCTATATTTTAATTAAAACTGTCCTAAGTACCTCTCAAAAATTTGATGGATATACATAAATTCTTTAGACTCTGGTGTTGGTAAGTAACAATAATGACTCTTCTTGTGATGCAGGTGCCCCAGAGGCAGTCATAAAGTAACAAAACAGTTTTATGTAAGTTGTTCCCCTAAGGTTGTACAAAGAATGAGCACTGCCTAAAATGTTAGTGGCCTCACTTAGCCTCTGAAAAATTACCTTAAGAGTCAAGAATGACAGAAAATTTAAGATGATTTGTGGGTAAATTGAAGAACAAGTTCAATTGCATGATCTAAATGTATTTCTTGAGACTAAAAGCTCTAAGTCATGTGGTTGCTGAGCTTTTTAGTGTAACAGTGGGTGGGAGTATGAACCAAGGCAGTAATTTTCACTTAAAATGCCAAGAATATACAGTGCTAATGCCAATTACCACAGCAGTGGTCATGGAAAATTTTCACTTCAAAATTTCAGCCCCACACACTATAGAATGTGTGAGTAACTTGCAGCTTTCACTTGCCGACACCCCCTCACTCTTTAACCCCTTTTAAAATAAAATGACTTACCTGGTTCCAGATAAATCTGGAAGAAAGAATTTCTTCCTTTCTGGCAGAAAGAATTCTATCTTTTCAAATCAACCACGGTCATATGTCAGAAAGCACTATAGCTCCAACTAATTCTGAGAGATCTAAAATTAACCTTATTAGAAACTTAGAAATTACACAAAATACCAATATCTGAGATGAGAGTATTAATATCACCATGGATTCATATACATGAAGACTAGTAAGAAGATGGATTTAGAGTGACTTAATGCAAGTTAGTTTCATAACCAAGATTAAATAGAAGTCAAAATACTGCAGAAGGGTACTCTGTTATCTCTGGGATGGTCGGGTTATTTGTTCTATTCAAGCCTTCAACTGAATAAAGTAGATCTACCCATATTAGAAAAACAATCTACTTTATTTAACCTATTAATTTAGATGTCAATCTCATCCTAAAACAGGCTCATAGGAACTCCAGAATAATAGTTTACAAAATATCTAGCCAACTTTGGGCCCAATCAAGTTGACATGTAAGATTACGTATCACACTCACACAGGAAGAAATAAATAGCTTGAATAGCTAAATATATATTAACAAAATCCAAATCTACTAAATGCTTAGGAAGAAATAATACTAATTCTATATATGTTCTTCAAAAAAGTCAGAGGCAGAAGAATTCATCAACATTATAAAAGACTGACTTTATTTTGATACCAAAACTACACATAGATTTTAGGAAATGAGTATTCTACAATACCCTCATTAAAACTTATCCAATTGAAAATGAAGGAATACAAGCTAGTTTTATTCACAGATAAAGTGATATTTTTAGAAAACTTGCTGTGAGCTACAAAAAGTGATACTAATCAGTAAGATTATCATGGTGGTAGATTATAAAAATCAATGTATAAAAATTATATTTCTAATAGTTATAAAAAAGAACAAACTTTAATTGAAACTTAAAATATATCATATATCATATACCAATATAAACAATATATTTAGTGATAAATTTGATAAAATATACAAAACCTCTACCTGAAAAGCACAAAACACTGTTCATGGAAATTATGAATGGTCTGAGATAGAGAAATTTATTGTGTATGCTGATTGCAAAATCAATAATTTTAAGATATCACAACTTCCAAAGCTGAGTTATGGCTTCTAGACCAAATTCTAACAAACAAACAAAAAATTGGAAATTGACAAACCAAAGCTAAAATTGATATAAAATACAGAAAACTAGAATAGCTTAACTTTGGGGGGAAATCACAAATATGGTGGACTTAATAGATAGTATTACAAGCCTATATTAATCAAAAAATTATTTCAAAGAGTTATAAAAAACAGAAAATTAACCCTGTGGAGGACATAGTTCACAAATAGATACACACATATATAGCTAGTTGGGAGTCCACAAAAAATGGAAAGGAAATTCAATGCAGGATAGATTTTTCAATAAAAGATACCTGAACAACTAGATAGTGAAATGAATAATAGTGAATCTATATGCTGTAACATACATGAATATCTGAAAATCAAACACCTATATAAATATTTATCCTAAAATACAACATTTTTTTCGAAATTATCAATGTTGGGTTTGGGAAAATGTCTTTAGATAAGGCACTAAAGTACAATCTGAAAAAAAGATAATCTGAACTTTATCCATTTAAAAATCTTATGATCTTTAAAGAACAATATTATTGATAAGATACATACTAGTAGAAAGTACTTGGAAAATTTAATTTCAAATGAATCTTTATTGAAGATATCTAGCAAACTCTAAAAGTCATTAATAGGAAACATTTTTTTTTAAAGGCACTTTACCAAAGCAGATATCTAGATGAAAAATAAGCACATGAATAAGTAATTAACAATTGTCCATGAAGAAGATGAAGATAAAACCACAAGCTACACTATAAATCACTTGAAATCTCTATAATACAGTTGATCTAACCAAATGTTAACTGGGATGTGAAGAAACTATAACTTTAATATAATGCTGGCAGTAATATAAAGTGGTACAACTAAAGAATATTATTCTTTGGAAGTTCATGAAATTTTGAACTTACAACTGCATTGTATCCTTGTCGCTCTAGTTCTAGGTATTAACTCAAAAGCAATGAAAGAATAGTAGACATGATGATTAGTATTAAAACTGAAGATGTTCAAATGTTCAACAGGTTAATGGTTAACAAAGTGGTGCTACATGCATATAGTTGAAGACTAAACAATAAAATGAATACAGTATTGATGAATGCAATTGTACAAATGTAGCTCAATATAATTTTATAAGAAGTGAAAAAATAATATGATGAGTTTACAAGTAAATCACACAGTGTTATTTAATTCATAAATCATGCCATTTTAGATACCTCATAGAGGTAATATTTTGTCGTAGCCTTTCTTTGACTAATTTGTGTCACTTGGTATAGAGCCCTTCAGTCTCATTCATATTACCTGTGGCAAGATTTCCTTTTCTAGGCTGAATTATATTCCATTTTATGTGTCTACTTCACCTTATTTATCCGTTCAACTGCTGATGAATTTTTGGGACGCAAATAACATTATAATGAATATTGTTGCAATAAACCTAGGAATAAAAGGAAGGGGAAATGAGGAATTGCTGGTCAACTGATATATATTTTTAGTTATGCAAGATAAATAGGTTCTATAGTTTTATATATTATATTGTGACTATATTAATAATATACAGTATTTAGTACAGTATACAATAAGTTTTCAGGATTATTAGAATGTCATACCAGCTTCAATTATGTACATTATTTATAGCAGATTTTGAAACTTAGTTACATATGCAAAGTCAAATTTTCTATATAAATAACATATTCGTAGTTTTGACAGACCTGGATATCTGGAAAGACTACTTTTCAACTTACCTTGATTGTTATCACTTACCTATTTAAGACAGAACTTGCAAAATTAAGGTCTGTAAAAACTATTTTCTCCAAAGGCAAATAAGGTGATTGCATTTCCTTTACTACTTTTTCCTCTATGTGGTCTCTTGGAAACATGGTGTCACAGTTCACTAGGATCTGATTGGAATGAGCAGGCCTCAACAGGTACATAGTTAATCCCATAGAGAATCTATAGCTTGGAGAGTATGGTTTGATTGTGGAGATATATAGGTTTTATAATTTTATATTATAATGACTAAAATAGTTTTGTAAAAACCACCAGTCAGAAAAAAAGAATAAAATTGTGAAAATTTTATCTTTTATTTATATTAGTAAAATTCCCAAAAGATTCACCACAAAATGGAGGGGTGGAGGCAAAATGGGAGGGAAGACCCTGAAATATGGGAAAGGAGGCATGTAACCTGGCTTTTTTCTAGTATCATAAATGAAGCTCTAATAGAAGAGACAGAATAAAAAAGAAGAGGTGATGGTAGGAATTTTGGAAGAAATTAGGATGAAGGGATATTTACATACATATATGTGTATACATATATATGATAAATCACCTGCAATGCTAAAATATCTTATATTTGAGAGGAGACACTATTGTTTTCATAATATATATAATAAAATACACATTTCAAAAAAATTTCATGTATCATGAAATTGAAATTAAAAACAGGTGGTAAACAGTTTTAATATACATACTTCAGCAACTAAACAATGCATAGATAATTTGATAAAGCTTCCAGTTTGTTTTTCTTTTAATTTTTCATTAGTTAAGATGGATATAGGGAAAAACAAATGAATAAGATAAAGTAAAAACAACCAATGGGAATGGGACTGAACAATGGAACAAGATAGGAAGAGGGGGAAGAAGGCGGAGGAGGTGAAGGGCATGAAAGAGTAGGATAGTTAACAGGTGTTAGGGAAGTGGGAAAGCCCAGGGGTACACAATAATGTAATATAACTATAAGTACACATATATATGCAAATTTTAAAAATTCAAATTAAATTGAAAAGAAAAAAAAAAACCATCACAGAGATAGTTGACATTTTCTATGAATATCTCTTCTATCCTATTCCCCATTATACATTTCCAGAAAAAATAATCAGTACACTGGATTTGATGTTTGCCATTCCAGTAGTATTTAAAACTTTTAAATCACACATTAGTAAATAACATTATTTTGCATGGTTATAGTTTTGTAATTATGGTATTGTAGTATGTATACCTATCTATGTAACTTGCTTTCTTCCCACAAAATTTTTTTTAATTATGAATAAAAGAAAAATGATGCAGTATGCTAGAGTCTGTGACAAGTGCAGAAAGATCAAATGTGTGTATATAAGCAAAAGGCATTACAATGGAATAAAAAAAACATGAGTATGTCTTTTAAATTCTTATATGCTATTTAAGAATTTAAATACCATTTAAGCTGTATTAACATACTGTATGGTCATATGAATGTAATCATGATTATCAGTTGAGAAAATAAGACCATTAATAACAAATGTTTAAATATCCAAGGGAAGTTTACTGAGGGGTAATTTACATAAGTAAAAACTTAGCTCTCCAAGAGCATAGGTCTGTGAATTTTGTCAATATATACAGTCCAATAAACACAACCACAGAGAATAGAGTAGTTCCATCACTTTGCGCTTCCCTGTAATCAATCTACTCAGACTTCCTCCGTTCCTAGTTAGGACAAATTGGTCTCAACAAGTTTACCTTTGTCCAGAATACCATTTAAATGAAATCAAACAATATGAAGCTTCTGAGTTTACCTTCTTTACTACTAAATATTATTGTGAAATGCATGTTAGCACAGATGCATTCTATGATACTGATTTTCTTTTATTGCAGAGTATTTTAATGCATGCAGTTACCCCATGCTTAGAAATCACAAGTATTACTTTAAAAAGCCTCCCCAGAAATCATTCTGTGTGATCAACAAGAATAATTGACATTTCACAATTTCATCTTTTCCCCAACATGTCTCAGTATTTTCATTAGGACCATGTACATTGATAATTTCAACCCAATATTAAAGCTTGTTCTTGAGTTTTAGTTTTCATTTTAGAAATTGGTCAATGTAATAACTTCAAAGGGACAAAGAGGATCATCAGTTTCAAAAATCTCATCTCAAAACTAAGACAATTAATACCAGAGAGATTAATTTATTTTTCCAGAATCATCTAATTCATTAATGTTAAAATTTCCAATTTTGAAGTTCTTTGCTGTAAAAACATTATCCAACACTATTCTACTGTGTCTGTTTCATGCAGATTGTACCCCCTTGCCTACCTTTTCTGTCATGAAAAAAGATACTCTTTTTCTCAGCTAGGCAGTGCATATACTCATCAAATTGTGAAGTATAAAGTTTTAATACCAAGTCATGGCACATTTCTAGATACTCATTATTGCTGTCTTTGTCCTAATTTTTCCCACAGAAAAGAGCTGTCATGACTCGACATTTGATGAGATGCTTTACTTTTAACATAGATTTGGATGGCATGCTGATTCCCATATTTTTGAAATGATAGTTTTCCAAATCATTCAGGTAATAGAGAATTATTTGATGTATATTGAGAATATGGTATGTAAGGTTAAACACAAAAACTGCTATGCACATAATTTTTTACATGTGTCTAAATTAAAATAGCTTTTTTAAGTGAGAAAGTGAGATATTTTTTCCATCTAGTTGAATTTTGCCCTTGAATTCTGAAGTTGTCTGCTCTTTAACCAAGTAAGAGATCTGAATTCATCCAACTGTATAAAAATAAATATCCAGTAAGGAGAAAAAAATACATGTGATACTAGTGTTGTTATATATTATCAAATTTCTAATATAAAAGATCTATATTTTTACAAATTATAAATAAATTCCTATAATCTATGACTTATGCTGGTAAATAGTGTAAGACCTGTTGAAAGTTATAATATTAAAACTAAAAGAAATTTGCCTTCAAAAGTCACAGTCTAGAATGAATGAGGTATGTGTGGGGCACCATAGGAACAAAGATCAGGAATTTTGACCTAAGTTTTGAAGAATATGGACAGAAAAATGAAGGATAATAGACATTGTTTTGGGTCACCATTAGTAAAATCTAGGTTTTATATCTGACCATCATGAGCTCCATAGCGAAGAGTCAGTCTCATCTTTTTGATGGAATGCTACAATAATTGACTGGCTATGCCTAGGACATTCGATGAATACATGTAGTTTTTTCACTTGGCCTATAAACTTTCTCACAACACTAACCTACCCATGTAGTTTCGGGAAGTTTCCTCCAGTTTTCACATCCTTCAAGACTACTCATGTGCCCTTCAAAATGAGTTGAGTGAAACAACCCTATCCAGTTTCTGAACTCCATTTTATTAGAAGCTCTCATTACTTGATCATGTTTCTCTTCTCCTCACAAATCTTTTAAACTAATATTAATAAGTATTTCTCAATTCTTACCTTCTAATAGTCTGAATAATTTACTATAGATTTCATTTGATCTTAATTGACCCTTGACCTGGTTATAACTACCAAGTTTAGTTTTAAAAATGCATGATGTTAAATTTGAATGTCAGGTTAAAAAATATAATTGCTGGGGCCACTGAACAGAGGTGTGTAGCAGCATGGTAGCCTGCTAAGCTCCCAGACTCCATGGTGCCTGGGTATCTTTAGAATTGGAAGGCAGGGCAGCATGCTCCTCTGGGCCTTATCCCCAATGACATTCCATCAGTTCCACTCTCACTTCAGTCAGTCCTCCCCAGGAATTAGAAGAGCACAAATAATCCAGCTACTGATACAGAATGGGTGAGGAAATGAATAAAGATCCTCGACACACATATCTCTTTAGCAGGACACAAAGAACATGGAGAGAACCACTGCATACAGGACTGGGAGACCAATTTAGGATGAGGACTTATCACAGAATCATACCTGTTGCCTCACTGGGGGCTGGGAGCCAAAATCCCAGTTCAGAGATATCTTCCAAGAGAGTGAGACACCCTCTCTGTTCCACAGGAGAGGAAGGCCACAGAGATGTGGCATCAACCCCACAGCAAAGTTGCAAACTAAGGGATAGGAGAGGAGCCACACTGGTCATCTGCAGTTGCTTATGCCCATTGATGAACCTCCCTACTGACAATGGCTGAGAGCAAGAGACCCTAAGTCAGAGGCCAAAAATAAAAGTTGAAGAAGCAGCCAAATTGTACAGAGATCAGATTAGAGGAGACAGCCAGCAATGAGGAGGCATTGATAGACTCCAAAGGAGAACAGACTTGCTGTCTGTGGCAAAGTTAAGACTGAAAACCTAAGTAGCACAGTTTGCCATGTCCCAGGATCACAGACCCTTACCTAAGAAAAGGACATAGCCACAGAAAAAGAAGACACCAAAGAGCTAAACAAAAATCAACAAACAGCAAGGAGAGAGGAGTCAGAGCTACTGGAAGAGGGGGTTGGGGGAAGGAGGAGGCATTCCCAGGCACCGATAACCATACAAAGATGACTGATGTTTTAAGAAATCTATTAAAATTTAAAAAATAAATACATACCCCCCCAAAAAAAAAATAATGTAGGCTGTAAAGACAATCTAACCTGAGTCCATATTTAGGTTCACGTATACTAGGTGTCTGATCAAAAAAAAAAAAAAAAAAAATGCTATTTTATTCATTGTTTATATGAAATTCAAATTTAACTCACTCTCTTATATTTTTGTCTGACAACTGTGATATCCTTAGTATATAAATTATGAAACCAGAATCTTTATACTTTTACTGCAGTGGATAAACAGTGACTGGTACATCTATAGACTCACAAATCTCCATTAGATTTAATGACATTACCTTAGTTGTATTTAAATGGTTACATATCATATTGTTTGAGAAAATATAAACTTTATTAAAGAAAACATTTCTTGTTTATTACGCAGCAAGAAATTTCTTCAGTTTTTCACATGCAGAAAACCCTTGATAAATAACTTAAATACGTAGATGATCCAAGTAAAAATATACATGGATGTTATATAAAAATAATTAAAGAGACAGGGTTTGAAATACATAAAATATAGGTTTGAATAAGTCAGGATAAGCAACAATGTGTGTTTTAGACAAAAAGTGCTTGGTAAAAACAAAACTGGTAACTTATTTCCTATCTTGTGAATCATTCTATAGCAGAAGTTTGGAGGAAACATATACTGTAAGTGTTCATTTCCCATAGAGTAGTGTGATCAACAACATTTGGTATGGGAAATGAGAAAGACAACATTTCACATTTGCAGCTGGTCTTTAGTAAGGATTAAACTCCACACATCATAAATAATTCTCAAAAATATATCTATAGTTTTTTATTACTTATAAAATAATACAGTGGACAATGGGAGATACAATAGGTATTCATCTTAGAAAGTAAGAAAGAAATGAAACTATTATTAATGTATGCTATATTTGTGAAGATTACACATCTTAATCCAAGCAAGAAGCTGCAACCTAATGAGTTTGTAAATGCTAGATAACTTCTTGAGGCATCTTTCGCATACAGGGCCAAAACATTTGTCTCTCTATATTTGGTGTATAAGAAAATACCATTTGATATTCTGCTTTTAGTTTCTATTTGACTTAATATTAATGCGCATAAGTGATTGTAAAAATTAGCTTGCCTAATGTTGAGAGCTATCCAACAACCCAAGTCCATAAAGCAGGATATTAGGAAAGTCAAGCTGTGGGGAAGGGCTGGAACCTCTCAAGCAGGAGCTATAAAAGTCCACAGGTAAAATTCCTACTCCCAAAGGAATCTTTGTCTGCTCTTAAACCTTTTCAAATAGTTAGATGAATCTCACTGAGATTACTTAGACTACTCTCCTTTACAGAAAGTGAACTGATTGTAGATGGTGTTCACCTTTACAAAATACCAGCTAGATTGGTATTTGATTGAATAACTGGGCACTATAAACTAGGCAAATTGTCTGATGAAACTATCTCCTGGGGGAGAGGAAAAACCTCTTTCTGAACAAATTCTTCCTTAGTATCTAGGACCTTATATCTATAATTTAGACTAAATTGACACATCAAACATCTCAGAGAAGAAAGATGAAAAAACTTGCATCTTTAATGACATCACATTAAGCCACTGATTTAAGTAACCCCAGAGCCACTTTTGTATGATAAATCTTTCTCTTTAAACAAAATGAATCAGGAATTAGTGTTGCTTGTAGCTAACACCATCCTATTATACTCATCCCATAGTAACAATCTCAAAAATAAGTGTTAAAGTAGAAACACTTGTTAGATTACTTGGTTCTTAAGATTTTGTTTTTGTTTTTTTTTTAACTTTACCCATAGCTATAATACATAAATGAATATGGCCACAACATATTTTAAAATGTCCAACTAACTTTCTGGTTTTAATTAGTTTAATCATAGAATAGCAGTGTGTTTTGCAGCAAGTTCTTTGATTAACGAACAATGGTTTGAGGCCTCTCATTAAATATAATGAGGATATCTTAATTAGCTAAAGCCAAAGGTTCTCCTTTTAACATGTGGGCTGATTTTGAAATGAAAGTAAAACCAAAGCATAGTAATAAACACTGTTGAACTTAAAAGATGAATACTTGCCTATTGGGGATAGCTCCATAGGTTTCTCTGTTGGTAAGGTTTTCCCTAAGGAGAAAAGAAATCTGCTGGCATCAGATAACTGGTTATTGACAGTCCTGAAAGCAGACAGGAAGGATAATACAAGATAAAGAGCCAAATTAAAAATATATGCAGATCTACACCTGTCAAAATAAGTGTTTGTCCTCTAGGTAAGTAGCCAGACAAAATTATTATTGGAAAGAATTACATAAAGCTGATAGTAGTTGTCCCTGGAAGTATGAAATTTGGGATTATGTATTTTCTTATTTTTTAAAGTACTGTCCATATTTTCTGTCATGTTAATTGCTACATTATATATAAGTGTTGAGGTTGAAATTCTTACCAGAAACTTGTATAATAATGATTCTCCAAACATTTTAATAAATTATTATTGATTAATAGCACCAGTGCAGCTTTCAAATAGATCTACATAGCAATTCTAGGTCTACTTCTCCTATTAGCCTCATTTAAAGTTTATGAGTTACCAAGGTTTTCCATACTCTTCTTCCCTTAACCCCTATAATCAACACCCGCAAACCAATGAGTGCTCATAATGGGTAGACACACCTGGACCCAGGAGGGAGTGGTTAAAAGGGCAGTGTAACCTTGGGGGAGAGAAAGCCCCAGGGAGAGAGTGTCAGAAAAACAGCCCATAGAAAAAGTGTGTGCGTGTATCTGTGTGGTGTGTGTGAGTATGGGGACGGGGGTTGAATGGGGTGACTGGAAGGCTTGATTACCTGAATGCCTCCCAGCAACTCCTCGGCCCCACCTTCCCTGTTGCCAAGTCTGCCTGTCTGTTTTCCATACAATTGGACCAGCCTCCCTGCTCTATGGTTATGTACCTGGTTACCTGAGGGATAACTAAAGCCTGTAAAGCCCCCCAAGGGTTCTGGGACTTTTGTTATCCATCTGCTAGAATCAATAAAGAACCTGGTCTGTGGTGAGCTTGCACTACACCCAGTAGCTTTGCTAGTTATTTTTCTATATACACTTCTGTCATATATAAAATGGAACAATAATGTTACCTGGCTCACACTGTTGTACTGAAGAAAGCAATGAGATAATAAATCCAAACTGCACATTCAGTACCTATTAGATATTTTTGTGACTATTTTTATTGTGACATAACATTTATATAACATTAAAATGTACTAAGTGTTGATACAAATATATACTGAAATATGATTAACACTGTGGTGTTAACTAACACCTCTTCACATCGCATAATTAATTTGTTTTTGTAGTGAGAACATTTAAGATCCAGTCTCTTAGCAACTTTTACGTTTATAATACAGCTTTGCTGATTATAGTTCATGCTTAGCAGTATGTTCCCAGATTTTGTTCATCTCCTAACTGCAAGTTTGTATCCTCTGACCAGCAGCTTCCTAATTTCTCCCACACCCTAGTCCTTTATAACCAAACTACTCTTTTTGGGTTTGACTTTTTAGATTGACTATATATGTGATATTTTACAATTTTTGCCTTACTTTATCTGACAAATCTCACATAGTCAGAGCCCAAGTTTCATCCATTTTATTGCAAAAATAAGATTTTATCCATTCATTTGACTAATATCTGTCTACATACATGTATGGATGACATATTCACATCTTCTTAGTTATTTCATTGTTGCAACTCATATTTAAGTAGTTTGTATATCTTGACTATTGTGAATAATGCTACAATAAGCTTGGAAATATAGATCTATCTATCTATCTATCTATCTATACATGAAAATGATAAGATATTAAAAAAACTTTATCCCCAAGCTCATTGTAGCATTATTCACAATTTAGATAGCCATATGTATTATATATTTATTTATATTTTTATGAATATGTTTCAATTTAATATAGTTAATTATAAGTAAATTAAAATAATTATTAAATCAGATTAAATTGTCATAACATTAATACAAATTAAAATGAATGAATTATATATACACATATTCATTGTATATATCTATATAGATATATACCAGATGTAAAATTGTAGAATTATTGGGTCATATAATATTTCTATCTTTAATTATTTTGAGGACTCTCCATGTTATTTTCCATAGTGATTAAATTAATTTGTATTCTTACTAGCAGTGCACCAGGGTTTCATCCCCACATCCTTACAGTGCAAGTTGTTTATTGTTTTCTTAATGATAGTCGTTCTACCAGATGTGAGGTGATATCTCACTTTGGTTTTGATTTACATTTCGCTGATGATTAGTGAAGTTGAATATTTTATAATTATTGCTCATGTTCCTTGCTTCATGAAGGAAAAATAACCAGTTTCACTTGTGTTAAGAAAAAAGTAAGCTATCTGATTAAAAACAAGTCATTAGACATTGTATCAGAGCAATTTGAAACAGGTTACTAGACCATTATGACACCAGAGTTCTCTTTTCTACTTGTTATATAATATTATGTACTATCATTAACATAATCATGAGAACCCTGTACAATGACTATGATATATAGTGTGAAATCTTTCATTTCTCAGTTGCAGCTTCTCAGTTATCCTAACAGTTTATGTGGTCAATGTGTCAGGTCCTGGAAACATCTAAATTTAGTGTTTCTGCATTTTTCCCAGTTGAAAGAGGAAAAGAGAAAACCAATAACTTTAAAGGGAAGATACAATTAAAGATGAGAATCAATAAGTTTGTTAATATTTAGTGAACAGCTTTCATGCAGGAAAATATTTGTATGTTTGTGTGTGCATGTGTGTGTGTGGACAGATTATAGATAGGAAGATACCATATATATATTTTGGGATCTAGAGATATAGGCATATACAAGAAAATATAGAAGATAGATAGATGATAAATGATAGATAGATAGATAGATAGATAGATATAGATAGATAGATAGATAGATAGATAGATAGATAGATAGATAGATAGATAGATAGATAGATAGATAGATTGATATCCAACCACAATATTATAAATATTCAATCTCCTATCATCATAATATAAAACTATTCCTTCAATGTCATCATAGGCAGAGGCACTAAGACTAGAATGATAAAAGCTGGCACAAGAATTTTAAATATTTTCAGAAAAGCACACTCATTTTTGATTTGACTTACAGGGAATTTGATTTCATATATGTATATGACTTATACAAACATGTGTATTTATATTGTATCTCTATGTCAATTAAAATAAAATAAAAGTAGATATGTGATAATGTGCAGTAGAAACTGGCTAAATCTACATAACTTTAGTTAGTTGATTTTTATGTGTCTTGCTGTTTATTTCTGCATTGGACAAATGATATCCAACTTTCAAGACTGTGAAGCTTAAATAAGATAAAAGGAGCCATTAAGGTATAGTGGAGATCTGGAAGGCAGTATGTCTGTGTGTGTATACTTCCTTTATATATAATCCTATATATAGTGTATTTTATATACTTTTATATTCTATATATAGTGTGTATATATGCATACACTATATATATTATTTCCTTTCCCTTCTCGTTTATTTGCATTATATCATAGACTTTGCATGTGTATATATGCACATTTTAAAAACACCCATCTATGCCCAGATATACATAGCTATAGTTTGTGTGTATTATACAGTAGGACTTTTTTATAGTTAGTTTTCAAACAAAGCCCTGTCAGATCATAGAATATTAAAGTAATGAATGAATTTAGGTGATAAATTCAGAACATAAATGATTCAAAAAAGTATAGCTTCTATTTTTTTGAAGGTCAGAGTTACTGACCATTGGCAGTCCTCTGTTCTTTAGCGTGACATACAATATAATCATTGGTGCCTATATTTAGATAAAGCTATCAGCGAAAGGATATACTCTTCTCCATGAATGGACAACTTCTAGACAGACAGAAGGTGAGAAAATCCTTCTATGGATCAGAATAAATCTCTAGCCATAGCAAAACTATTTAGAGTAAATCAAGCCAAGTACAACATGTGTGATTTTCTCAGTAACAGAGGCAAAAATATGTTCTCTCTACTCAACTAATATATTCAAAATGTAAGGGAGAAAATGACTTGAAACTTACTGCTAGCTGCTTTAATTCTTGTAGTCATTACAGCCTACCTATGGTCATTTCTCTGGTTATTTTTAAGACTGTAAAAAGTCACTGAGATTTTCTTCTTCATGACTAATCTTTCTCCTACCTGGATAGGTAGTTGTAAAGGGATTCTCATTAGAATCTAATGCCTCATTCTGATCAAGTAGTTCTCTGCCATTTCCAGGAAATAAGGTGTACTTAAGCATCAATAGAGGGCTATTTGCTGAACCCATTTTGATGCCTATAGCTTTTATTTGGTGAAAATTTTGAATTCTCTGATGCATGAAGTGCAAGTGATGACAAGCTTAAATACTGTATCTGACACTTGTAGCTAATGAGGAAATCTGTCAACAGAAATGGTGCTTCCATGTAGACAATGTGCTATGCTAAACTAGCTGTGACTGTCTTGCTCTCAGAAAATGCAGTGCCAGAACTAGTCTGTCCCTTGCTAGTTCTTGATATTGAACAATTTCTTTGACCCATCATGCCTTCATTTCCTCTCCTACAAAATGGTCAATTTGTTGAATTATATATTATATGATAATTTATTACTATATATATATATATATATATATATATATATATATATATATATATATATATATAATAATGTGACATTGTTCCTAGTAGCAGTCAAGAACAGGAGCAAGATAGAATCTGGTTCTGCTGTCCTGGGATGGATGTAGAAGCAGGGGCAGGTTGTCGAAGTAAACCACTTTTTCCTCCTTGCCAAGGAGGAAAAACTGCACCATGATTTGGAATCAAGAATTAAAATGCACTTCTTTTTTCAGAGTGTGTTCTTTATTGGAAATGAATATACCTAGGGACAGAATTATCAAGGTCACAAAATATAAACTCAGCTATCCTTCTAAGTATTTCAATCTATATTTTCTTCCCAGTATAGTTACTGTTATAAAGTTGAAAGTTAAATAGATACTACAGAAATGGAAATATATACCCTTGCTATCTATTAAACTTTTCCAATAGTTAAAACCAATGGAACCTCTGGAGCTTAGAAAAAGTTTATTAAGAATTAAAGTAAGCCTGCATGATATTCAGGGAGGTGATGAGCAAAAGTTAATAGTAAATAGGATGACAGTTCACTGGTGACATGGTGATGAGAGAAATTCATGGTACACATCAATGTAAGAAAAACATATATAAAAATATTGATTTCAAAAAAGAAAAATATTTTTAATACTAACACAAGAACATTTGCCTAAGACATAAATATTAGTGGAAGATTCTCAATAGATCATCAACAAATATTAACCCCTTTATTACTTGCTTAATTGTTGGTGTCACATTTCCCACACTACATACTTTTCATCCTTTTAATGAATTACTTCCATTGTCCTTCTTCAGTTACTGAAAAAGGACAAATTCTTAATGTATAACAATACACTTTGACTGTATTTACATTCCATCATTTGTATCAATATGTATCACAAATCAAAACTTGAAATTATTTCCAGGTTTTTTTGGCTACTGTAAAATATATAGTACAAACACTTGTCTCTATAATTTCTCTTTCTTTAGAAATACGGGGAAGTTGCCTGTGTGGTAATTTCTTTAACTATATACTATTCTGGATTATTTAGCTCAAAGGACATGAAAGGACCATATTATCTATAGCATGATTATTTTCCAAGTGAATTATAACAATGCTACATCAGAATTAACAATGTCAGTATGTATTTTTTTTTTATTTCTCTAAATTCTAGCCAAATATTGCTATTGGCCATATGTTGTATATTCTTACTAACTATATTAATAAGTAGTGAAAGGTCATAAAGTATATGTGTGGATATTTTAATTGTTGAAGTGTTCAGATCACTGGAGTCTGTGATGCTGCAACCCAAAATTTCATAAAATTTAATCTCTGTAACTGCTATTGCTAAGAACTTGTAGCGTTATGGAGCAAGTCCAAAAACTTTGATAAAAATAATCAAAGGTATAACATATCATTGTGTTGTTGGTGAACTACAACCAATTCAGCACAGCTGGAGCAAAACCTATATTTTGGAAGTGGTAGTAAAGGATTTGATGAAAGCACCAAGAAGAAGAAGACAGAAAGGATGGTATACCTGTGAATGCAAAGGATGGAATGCAGAAATATGCAACTTTAGGTGATGTAATCAAGTTAAGAGGCTCTGCAGACTAAGGCAAATTAAACTGAAGTTTAAGAGAAAAGTAATGCTTAGCAAGACAGTGAGAATTAGGTATGAGCAGGGTTTGAAAGTGGATGACTTCTATTGAATAAAAAACACTAGAATGGCTCCAAAATTCATAACATATTTATTAGAGATTTATTTGAGCAGGCAAATCTCTCTACTTTGTGCAAACATAGAGCAATCCTCTCCTTTTTGCAGGCAAGTGTCTCTTTCCACCCTCAATCTTCATAAAGTCATTGAAAGAATTCAGTCTCTGATTCAGAAAATCCAAATTCATTTGAAAACATTTGATACTTGGATAGTGAGACATTCAAATTGTTTCATAGACATTATCTCACCAACAGGCATTTCATCCTGGTGAGTATGCCAAAAAACAATTTATTCCTATCTTTAAAGGGTAAAAAGAGGTTAAATGACTCATCTGCACAGCTAGAAATAGAAGCACAGTCTCTGGAATCAATTTTCTGTGTAAAACCAATTGGCAAATGATTTTATAAATGGGTGTAAGTTAAAGGTTATTGATACTTCACAAGACTCGAGTCATTGGAATCATCATTTACTGTGAAACAAAGAGCTCAGAAGTTAAAGAAGGACGGAAGTTTTTATTTTCAAGATAAGAAGGTTTTTGTTTTTGTGTGAGGTTCACTTTGACCCATAATATTTTGGGTCAAGTAGAAATCTTAAGGAGCTTTCTCAGCATAAATATTTACAGCACATCCACAGAAATGTTACTGCGGTTAAAATATTCTTATATGTCATTCATACTTTCATTCATCATATGAGAATGAAGTTTTGCAGATGTCATGTCATGATTTTACATAATCCAGATGTTGCTACCTCATAAAAACATCAAAAAACAGATGTGTCTATATATTTTTATTTCCATATACCATAATCAAATCTTATTAGCAGTCCTATCTTTATTAGGGAGTTCCTCTATCTGAAGGAAAGACGGAAAAGGATCACTTTATTTTGCTTGAAATATTTTTTCATAATTTCTCACTCAAGTTTTTTTTGTACTCTAAGTCCTCAGTTACTGTCTTTAATATGTTTTTGGAAATTGCCAGTAAGTAAAGGGAGATATAGTGAAAACAGATCCCAAATAACCTTGTTTCATTCAATGTAGATTGATACTATTTTTCCCTTCAAGTAGTAATGAAACCACATTGAATGAAAATAATATTATCTGAGGACAGATTATATAGGTCTTTTGAGGATGTGCTGCATATGTGGTTCCTTGTTAGTATTAATGTTTATTCCTCCTCAAATTGCTAAAATCTCAGCCTTGGGACAAGCATGGGACCTTCAAATTCCTTTCTTCTGTTTCTTTTCAGTATCTAATTCTCAACTGATCTCTCCCTTATTTTTCTTCAACTTCACTATTTTCTGTTCATACTAGCTTGCTGCCCTCACTAGGCAAATGCCTGCCTGCAAGACCTTTGCCCTTGCTATTTCATAAGTCAGTCATAATTTCTAGCAGACTGTTCATAATAATTATTCCCTCCCTTCATTTAGGCTTTTCCTATTCAGCAAAATCAGCCATGTATGATTTTTTTATTACTCATATGATTTTTTATTATTTTTAAAATTGCCTTATGTCATTTTTCATTTTTGTACAATAGTAGGTTTCTTCTTTCTAGTGTAATCCCACAATTCTCCCAGCCCCAAGGTATCCATGAACCATCACTATTATCCCTTGTGCTCTTCTCTCTCCAGTTTTGACCCTCCTTCCTCCTCTTACCTTGCTGTGTACCCAGATGTATGGTATACCTGCAGGTTTTGTCTTTTTCGTTGTCCTTTGTTCAAATGTTATAACTTAGAGGGAGAATATAGAGAAAGATCAGCCACTTTAAATTGCCTTTTTTATTCCTACAACTCCCTGATTCATTTATTGTCTTTTGAAAGTATTACTATTTAACATACTGCATTATAGTTACTTTCTGTACATTTATTGTCCATCTTCTTACTGTAATACATATTTTGTGAGGGAAGTGATAGTGTCCATTGTGTATTATGCATTACACATGGAAGAATATTTGACACATGGTTACAATTCAACAAATACTAAATGAACAAAGAGCAACTTCTATGATTAATAGAATAGACTATGTTTTAAAGAATATGTTAATCATAACTAAGCCATGTTATCATGAAAAATGGTTGCTTCCTGTCATGACCCATCAAAAGATTTTTTTGTCTATTTTGTGTATTAAACCACATGAGCTTTCAGGCTATCTTTATATGACCCTTAGTTAGGTTTCTTTGTATACACATATTAATGACACCAACCAGTATTTATCTTTTTCCTTCTGACTTATTTCCCTTAGCATTATCCCTTCTAAACCCATCCATGTTGCAACAAATGGCATCATTTCATCTTTTTCCAGTCACTGAGTAGCATTCCATTGTGGAACTTCTTGATATACATCTGCTTATGGATATTTGTTTTTTTTTTAATAATTTGGCTATTATAAATAATGCTACAATAAATATGTACATGCAAGTGTTCATTTGAATTCATGCTTTTTTATTTTTGGTATAGACTTCTAGTAGTGGATTTACTAAATCATATTTTAGAAACATTTTTAATATTTTGAGACATATCTGTACTGCTTTCCGTAAGGGCTGGGACAAGGTTGCATTCCCACTAGCAAGGTTGCATTCCCACTAGCAGTTGTACCTTTTCTTTAAATCCTCACCAACACTCGCTATTTCTGGTGTTTTTGTTATGGGCTATTGATATAAGTTTGAAGTGATATCACATTACATAGTACTGAAGCATGGAGGGAGGAGAATGAGAACAAAGAGGGTAAGAAACACAATGGACCATGAGAGTGGATAATGTGTGACTTCCTGGTAGTTGCACTATAGTGGTAACACCTGATTGGGGGTGTCTAATACCACCTCAATCAAAAATATATTAATTAAAAAATAAACTATGTAAAATTAAATAATTGACACATTTTGAAGTATTATAGCATTCATTTCATATGCTTGAACCTAGATGTGAAATGAAACTCAGGAATAAAGTACTCCACAATGTAGATAAGTAGCCTATAAATGAAGTTGTTCCAATGATTTTTTATTTTTTCATTGCTTTTTGATTCCTTTTTTGACTTCCTTAGGCTTAAAAATATAGTGCTTCATTTGTTAAATATATTAAATTTTTTTTTTTACTTGCAAAACAACAAAAACAAAAAAGCCTGTCTTTGAGCTCCTTTGTGGTTTATTTACTACACAAATGGATAATTACTTAGTAGCAATGTTTTAACTGGAAAAATACAAAGGGAAAATCAGCCCTATTGAAGATTTTGAAATATTTACTTAAGTTCTTATGTCTTCCATTTTGTCTTTTTTCTTCAAGTAATCTTACTCTGAACAAACCTACCAATTTCAGATTGGGGAAATTTCTATGTATTCTCTCTTTTTCAAGGAAAAAAGTGTGAGAACAAGAAGACAAAAGAACAAGCAAAAATTTTTTTTTGGTAGAAAATTTTTTTATTGCTTTGCCCTTGCATGAAAAATGATTACCAGTGGGTTTGACAGACATAAAACAGAATAAAAGATAATACTCATACCTAAATATTTCCCATTACTTATTTTCCACTACAATTGAGTATACAAATATTATTCAGTCTGTTTCTTCATGGTACTAAAAGCCATCAAATGTCCATGGATGATATGGACCAACAGAATATGAAATTTTGATTTATAGTAGATTTGGGAATACAGAAGAATAGAAAATATCAGTTTGAATCAGGGAAATTATAGATAAGATGCTAAAATAGCAAAAAAGATGCACTTATTGCCTGACATCTGATCATTGTTGCTCTAATTTTTTTCCTCAACAACCTAACAAGGTAAGACTTTCCTATCTCTATTACTCAAACAAATAATCTAAGAAGTCAGTCATTTATCAAGTGAATATATATTCATATTATGAATATATATTTAAATTCATGGAAAAATTACATTGTTTATGGTATTTTATCTAGGAGTAAAAGAGTTAAATTTTAGAACAAGTTCTGTTTAATATATTTCTGATCTAACAAACTATTGCATTCATTTTTTTATATGAAGTCAGGCAAACCATTTATGTAGTACTTATCTTTCTTCTACCCAGAAGGATATGAAAGTGACTCGGTTCTTAAAAATATGGCTAAACTTGTAATATTGTCATCATCTCTAATCAAAGAGAGATCAAAATAGTCATGAGATATGTAAAAGCTCTTTTTTTTCTAAATTGATCCACACTGTCCAATGGATGATACAGTCTAACTAGAAAAATGTTTATCTTCATACAGATAAACATCTCTTTAATACAAGAGGCTATGGCAGTTCTTTCAATGACCATTTCCTTGGTCATTAATTGTAATGGTGGAAGTTTTTATTATGAACTGGTTCTGTCACTTCCAAAAGATCCTACCAATACAAACTTGAAGAAGGTCAGTCACCTCTCATTTTTTAGATAATTGGGTTTCAAACTGTGAGACTTAGAATCTCAACTGCAATCTAGGTTATTAAATGTACCTCCTCCATATCTGATTTAGGTCCTTCGCAAAATTTTAATGCAACTCTACCAAACTTCAGAATATCTGCTTCAATCCTCTTATCTTTGCTTGAGGGCTATCTCTGTACTAACCCATGATATTTTGTCAGCCAGAGAAGGACCAGAATTGCTAAGGAATTAACTCCACTGCCTCTCTAGCATACCTCTGCAGGCTTTCATGTGTTGGTCCTCCTTGGTTTCTCAGTTTCATGCTGTGGTTTCCAATGTTTTCCCAAGGACTAAGCTATAACCATCACCTGTGAGGTCTGGCACCACACCCTTTGGTTGGCACTCCTTCCTTTGTCCTCCTTTTCTGGTATTTTGTTTCTAAACTACTTCTAGTCAAGATTCTACTTGAGGGTAGGAGTCGAACATAAATAAAGAAGATACATATTTGGAAATTAGTGAACTACAATACCTTGAAACCCAGTGATGAGCTCAGGTTGGCTACCAACCTCAAAGTCACCCCTGGAGATTTAAGCAGCATGGTCTCCCAAGTCCCAGGAGCTCAGGTCCTCTCCCAGGAAAAGGACATTGTACCAGAAAAGGGATTAATGGGCTAAATATTGATATCGATGTTTGATATTGATATCTGATATTGAATGGATATCCCTAGCTCTGATTCAATGACCCATATATATTTGGAAATTATTTCTGACAATTTCAGTACACAAACCTTGAGCGCCTGACTTCTATGAGCTACTTCGTAAATGTTTCCAAATAAATTGATTTCTCCAGAGGGCAGTGTCCTTGCTTTGTGCAAAGGCAAAATTATGAACTCAGTGAATACCACATTTTAACTTTTTTATCTTTTGGGAAAATTAATGCAGACTGCATTCTGACTTTTGCCTCACTGCCTCCTTGAAAGTCAATGTCAGCACATATCCAATGATGCAATGTCTCAGTGCTTCAGTGCTCTTTTTCTCCTCCATACTTTCAGCTGTAGAATGAGTGAGAAATTTGTGTTGCTTCTATATTCTTACAATGAATCTAAAACAAAATAAAGGAAATGAATTCATTCAATCCAATAATAATGCCAACTAGTGAAAATCTCCTATGTGTTCTATGGTAGAATATGGAGTAACTACACCAAATTTTAGTTAAATTTTAGTATATATGGTTTCCTTAAATGTTTAAAGAAACCATGATTAAATATAGTTAGCCCATTTTGCAACTGAAGAAGTTGACATGGAGGGCTTAATTACTTCAAAATTCCCAAAGTCAGATAGCTGTTTAGGGGTGGAATCAAGTTTGTATGTGGGGACCAAATTTAATTCTCTAATGAAAATATAGTGATTTATTTTTTTAACAATATAAATAGTCTTTATGGTGTTTTTTTAATACAATAAACAATAAGAACATAGTTCTCATATCCATTGGCTATAAACCCTTAATTTCCTGTCTTTTCTTAAAATCAGATTTACTTATATATATATATATATATATATATATATCATATATCATATTTGTGATATTTGATCTATATGTTGGTGATATAGTATGCATACTATATACATTTTATATGATATAGTATATAGTATATATAGTATATAGTATATATTTTATATAGTATATATGCATATATATATATATATATATATATATATATAAACTGTCCCTTTTAAAGTGTGGTTTTCAGTGTGTTTTGAGACCTGTTTTTGAACTTGATTAGCAGTAGTCAATGTGATGAAGTGATTTCAAATATATTTTCCCTGTCACTTGCCAATTTGTCACCATGGTAAAATATTTAAGATATTGTCAATCTGATTGCTCATCCTAAGAATTATGTAAATATTTACTGCATAGTAGTTGCTAAACATAGTTTTTGATATTGGGAATTAGAAATCCAAAGTAATAGTTTTTCTTTTATTATTTTCTTGCACCCTCGGTCATATTTGTATAGTTGTTGATACCCTTATGTATGGCCCACTACCCCACCACCACCACCTCATCCCAACTCTGGTCACTCCCACTACCCTCTCCTTGCAAGTCCTTGATCAATATTTGGTTCATTAGTCTCTTTCTTTTCTGATACAACATCGTTCCCATCGGTGAGGACTTACGCTCCTGACACTTGGGAGACAATGCTGCTTATATTTCCAGGGGTAACTTTGAGACCTGTTGCCAGCCTGTGCTTATCAGGAAACTCTTGCAGGGCAGGTGTGTGCCATTGTTCTCTGGGATCCTTTATTGTGACATTTACTGTGATGAAGTTGACAACCTCTTTTACTCCAGGCCCTTGTGATCATTGATGCTCATGTCTCCTCATTCATGCTGGCTGATTCCTCCATTCTGATGTCTGCCCATGATGCTGCTTTCAAGCCTTATAATTCTGGCCTCTGGCATTGGAATCCCAAATCCCAGACTTTGAGAGGAGAAGAACATAGGCCTGGTATATAATCATCACCTGGGAAGGACCCAACCTAATCAAGAGACAAGGCTGTGACCAGGTATAGAGATGTCCTCTCAAAGAGCTATACCTGCAACAGTTCAGGTGTTAATAATCCAAACCCCAGCCCAGAGATGCAACCAACATGAACAAAGTGCGCTTGTATGGAGAATGGCGAGAAAAGCCACAGAGAATGACTGAAAGTCCAAGGCAGAATTGTAAACCACAAGAGATGAGAGGAGCTGGGCCAACCACATGCAGAGTGTCCCACAAGGAAACTCCTCCGAAATATTACCTTTGTAGGTATTTGTTTGTCCAACAAGAGTTACTAAAAATGTGATGTTCCCCATAGAGATTAGCTTGTGCTAGGGCAACTGATGACGGATTGATTGCTACAGTCAAGATGACTTCAATTGAATTGCTTAATTCATTTAGCTAATGAACTAAGCTGTGTCAGATATCAAGGAAAGTGAGGCAGAGCAAGAATCCTGAGTTTTCAGGGTCTTTAGTTCTGGTCTGCAGTTCAGGGTCTTCTCTGTTCCTGGTGTCTCACTTTCATAACCCCAATTCTGCTTTATTTCCACCCTCCTTGTTGGTAAAAGGAGACTTTATCTTGGGCTAGTGTCTCATTCACAACTGCTAGGAAAATAGTATTCTTCTAATGTAGAACTCTGTTTCTTTGTATCCTAACACTTATATTCTTTCTAAACCTCCTTGATATGATGTTGGAGATACAGATTAATTTAACCTTCTAGTTCAAATTTTATTAATGAAAATAACTGCCAGATACATGCTATTGTGCGCTCTCCGGTATACACACACACACACACACACACACATATACACACACACATACACACACACATACACATATGTACTGAAATTCAAATTGAAATGGGTCCTCTATTTTCGCTTGTTATATCTGGCAGCTTTAGGTATAGTCTGTTCCAGAAAGTGTGCTAACCAAATGTGTTATACTTTTTTATCTTTATGATAATATAATGAGGTAAGTGCAATTATTATACTTACTTTGTAAATGAATCTTAAGTGATGTTAAGAAAGAGGTTTAAGGTTACATAGTTACTTGAGGACATTGAGTTACTAAATTTGTCTTATAGTAGCAAGAGAAAACTAATAGATATTCTATTGATTTGCGTTAGGATTTGCATATTCAAATAGGTGAGTTACACAAGCTATTTCAACGCACATTTATAATTTTGAGAATTACTAATGTTTATACTAATTAGGTGCATTCATTTTAATTATTACACTATCATTTCAGTAAATTAAAAATATTATCTTTACTAATCCATTCCTGGAATATCAAGGATCATACCTGCTATTCTGGTATATTACCTTCTCTTCTCACAATAAGCTAAGCTTTGCTTTTTTTCCCTGAAACATCCCTTAGTACTCTTTCAAACTTTTATTGACATTTAATTTATTCCTTTAGAACTCTCTAGCTCTTTGCTCCCTGCTATAGTTTCCTGTCATATACCAAAAAACTTTTAATATTTTTGCACATGTTTTGTTATATATATATATATATATATATATAACAAAACATGTCCAAAATTATATATATATATATATATATGTATTCAAGAATAAACCTTTAGGAGGAATTTGTGGGTAACATAAGAATGGGAACTATCAGCTTTGCTAGATTGTTGACAAAAGTGGAAAGTGCTTCTGGCTTACGCTTGTTAGAGTTACAATTTCAAACTGAAGTTCACTAAAATATAAATAAAAAAATAAAGACTCTTTTCAGTGATCCTTGGATTTATTCCAATCTGATTTTGAAAATTGAGTTTGACAATTATTTATTGTATGATTTGGGGTGTTTCATTTGACCCATCCAAATCTTATTACCTCAGATATGAGATACGTGTAATATGATTTACTTTGTATTTCTCTTGATAAGATTTGGAAGAATACATTTTTTTAATATAGCTTCTTCAATACTTGTTATTTGTAGATAGTATTTACTACATGTGTAATACATTACAGATTTTATAATTACTTTTTTATTTGTTTACCTGTAAAAGCATATTTATCAAGCACCTTCTCAGCTTATACTAAGATGTTTTGCTCAAGATTTCCAGCCAAGCATAGAGAATCCTAATACAAGGAAGGTTTTAACCACAAATCCCCTAAGAATTACTCTCAGTTACACAGTTTTGCAGAGTTCCAGAATGCACTTATGTTGCCCTAAATGTATTATGTTTGGCAAGACTTGGTGATATACAGGTGCTGAAAATAGCCTTTCTACCTTATTCAACTGGTAAATTATCCATTTGATGTCAAGTCGCTGCCTATGTGTTATTACCCTTCCCTTCATGCTCCAGTTATTCTCCTCTACCTATTAGATTTTGTGACTCTGTGCCCCTCTAGTTAGTGAAGACATTTCCTATTACTTCTGTGTTCTTAATTCCAGTTCAAAACCATGGACTCTGTGGTCAAATCCTGTGTCCAAATATTGACTCACACTCTGTTATAATGAAGAATATTCTTGGATCTAAATATTTTTGGATATCAGTGTTTTTGCCTCTAACCTGAGTTTACTTACAGCTTTTCTGTTACAATTATAAGCAATTGTGTTAGTGGAGTACCTCACTCAGTATTTTGTAGATATTTACTAAACAGAGGATGTTGATACTCACTGCCACCATCACATGAATGAAAATGATCAATGCCGGAGAGCATGTGACTAGTGGTGACTGTTTATTGCAGTTGCTGAAAGCACAGATTCTGAAAAAAGATATTCTGAGTTTAATTTATTGCTTAATAACACTTGGTGACTTACTCAATTTAAACCTGCTTCTCCATCTATAACTTGGAGGAAAATATAATATGAACCTTTCAAATTCAGCATCAATACTATAAGAAATAATGCACAACATGATCTGAATATCAGGAAAGAGCAACAATAACTGCTCAAAATATTAATTATTACAAAGGTGGGTTTTTTTACATGAAATTTTGCATAACATAAACAGTCACTTTAATCATTTTAATTATCTGTTGCATTTTAGTAAAATCCACATCAGCGGATGACTTAATTGGCAATGATCTTTTTTGTTTGTTTTATTCTCCTAAAAATAGTTAAAAATAAGGCACATTTATTACAAAATTACTTTGCAATAAACCTTTGCAAACCACTGGGTTCATAATAGTCATCTAAGTTTAAAAAATCATTTTTGTTAAGAATCTTGCCATGCTTCAGAGCTTTATTTTTTTAAGCATTAAAAAGAAGCTTTATTTAGATATAGTGTATTCAACAGGTCAGGAGATGATTACCCTTGAAAATATAACTTATTACTCACAGTCCCCAAGAGAAGGAGCTCCTGACAGGGCCACTGAACAGAAGAACAGTGAGGTCAGTTTCAGGCAGAAAGAGCACCAGGAAACTGTAGAAAATGCCTCTTTGTAGCTTTGGTGGGAAGGAATGGGCAAGGCAGAGTTAGCAGGCTAATTGGTTTTTGAAATGGCTTAGCGTGAATAATTTCAGTGGAGAGGCTGCCTCTAGAAGTCTCATGTCTGGTCCTGGAGTGATTATAGCAGAGAAATTGTGTCTCTGGAGTGTAAAATCCTGATTAAATCAACAGATGAAAGTTAGCTTGGGTTTAGGGAGAATTGTTGGCTAAATGTAGGGATGTGCAAACCCCAGGGAGGTAGGATCCATGATGTCAAAACATAAGATAAAGGAACTAGAAAATATAGTGAATACAGTCAAAGACCATAGTACAGACTAATCAATACATCCCATTTCCATCTACAATGGAAATTTTTACTATAATTTTACTGTAATTCTTTCTTTTCACCTTTCTTGATGGAGGTCTCTGGAATTGACTGCACATTTCTCCTTTGAGATGAATTGGAATGGTTTATTGCTCTGAATCACAGTATTTCTTCCTGACATTGTAATTTATACTGACTAAAAGTAATCAGTCAGTAATCAGACCATTATTAATGCTTTCAGGTTTTCCTTTCAATCTCATAGCAAAGTAACATAATAAAAGGTGAGCAATATTTTCATTTTATTCCAGTTACACAACCTCATTTTATGTTTTGGTTTGATTCACCTAAATGTCTGTGACAATAAATATCTCCAAGGTTATTTTTTGGGATTGTAATTTATCATAATGGTTAATATCATTTATTGATCACTTACTATATGCTAAATAGTATTCTTATTAGCACGCTAACTCATTTCATCTTCAAAACATCTCAGTGATATAGGTATTAACATTAGTTTGATTTTATATTTGAAAATTTTGATGCATGAGAAGGTTAAGTAGCACATCTGAGATAACAATTCTTGTGAGATAGGTAGTATCTCATTTATGAACCCAGAGTTATTTGACTATAGCAAAAGTGAGCAGAGATGATATTCATAGAAGAAAAGTGAAAGTGGACAGTTTAAGTGGGTGTGATTTGGTATACTGATGTATCACTAACTCCTCTCAAGAGGCACATCAATGACTTTTATTTGAAGAATGGGTATATTACATAAATGAAAATCCCATCAGCATATAATATTTTTGTGGTATGTGATATTCCAAAAAGTATAACCTGCTCATTTGAATAATAGCATATATTTGTAAGCCTTTTTGATACCTTTTTAAAAGATGCTTTGAGGGGATTTTAACTGTAGTAGTTTGGAGGCACTACAGATTCAGTAGAAAAGCATTACTAAGGTTTTACCATCATAAGAAAGACCAGAACAAGACTGTAAATTATGTAGTTTAAAAGGACAATAAATACGCCCACATGTTCTGGAGGGACACACTGTTGGCTAGATAAAGTACCACCTTCACCACCACAAAATCCCACCAATTCACCAAGGTAAATCTGGAGACAAAGTCAAGTTTTTTCATAGAAAATTTCCTCCCCTTAATATGTTTCAATAGAGCTTTAGCTGCAGTTTCATTTTACATGCCCCATCAAGTTCTTTTATTCCAATTTTCTCTGATACAGCAGGAAGTTAAAATTATAATCTGCAGTGATGTAAGGTTTTGTATCTTTGGATTGGTGCTGCCATTTGAAGACACTGTGGAAAGAAAGGAAGCCTCCAGTCAGTTGATAGTTCATATTTCTTGAAGATGTGGAAGAACCTCTTTGCCTTGTGTATGCCTTTACACATTCCAAACCTCAATCACAGACTGGAGGATGTGTCCATTTACAAATATTCAGGGCATTGTCTGGGATATTGAGAAAACCAACCCAGCTGGTATTCACTGTGATCAGTTTATAAGTAGAAGCTTTAATGAAATAAATGATGCAAATGCAAAGGCATTGAAGAGTATCAGACCTGCAAATAGCAGAGTGGTTTGAATCAAGGAATTACAGCTAGTGTAGGAAAACTAACACCACCAAATCACGAACAATTCTGTAGTGAGATGCTCTATTTCTTGAAGTTCTGAACTTGAACTCTGACTGAACACATATCAGTTTATGTCCAATAAACACAATCAGACTTTCTTTTTCTTCATCAACAGATTCCAAATTCTCCACAAAATCTACCTGGTTTCTATTTCAGTCTTGCTCTTTGTGTACAAGTGCTCCCTGTTCTCAAGAGCCTGAAGCAAGGGTTAGCATATTTTGGTTTCTTCCAGAAATGACCTTACCTACAGCAATTTTATGACATCAAAGAGAAGAAAGACCCTTTGTCTAACATCCATCCCAATTTGTTGACAAGAGCAGGGCCTTTGTTTTCATCACTGACCACACAGTTTGCTATATCCATGTAATTCTTAAAGTTGATGTTATCAGAAGTTTTCCCATAATACAAAATTTTCTCCTCAGGTAAGTGAAAGGTGGTTCTGAATAAGTTCTATAAGATTAAATAAGGAAAGCAACCAGGAGGAGTAAGTTTTATTTGTATTAGGTAACACCAAATAATCAATGCAAAAAAAGAACAGTCGGTTGATCAGATATCTATTATAAGTTGACATTGCATCATCATGGTATCCAAAAACACAGAAACGGTGAGGTAGCCATCAGCTTCTTCACAGAGAATCTTCAACAGCCTTTCCATGGCTGAGACAAAACTCTCAATTAAACAAGGCCCAACTTCCCCACCTTTTCTAAACCCCTTTTCTAAAACCAACAGACCTCAAGGCTAGAGATTTAGGCAACTAAACTGGCAATAGGATGTTCCTATACAAAAATATAAGAAAAAATCTTGATGGCTGAATATGAAGTTTGCAGTATAGGTTTTCAGATGTTCTAGTACCACAATAGTAGAAAGGAGAAAAATTCTGCATCAACCAACATCTATCATCTCAGTTAAGATAAACAAAATTCATGCTTCCCTTTTTATCCCCACCCCTTGCTTTCCTCAGGCCTGAAATAATGAATTGAACTGATATTTAGCTAATAGTCCATTGCCCTAAATCTGGTGGTTTCATATTGGTTGTTGATTAAAATACTAGTGATATGTTCATAAAGGCTGGTCACCTGACAGATTCTTCCTATCAGATACTACCTCTACAGGCTATTGCCACCAAATCACCCAGAGTCCACCAATACAATCCACAGGATTTCTTTCCCTCTTTGTTTCAACTCCTTCCTCCACTCCTACCCATTTGTATACTTCACTTCTAAACTAAGTTTTCAAGGGTGAGTTTTTTAAATTTTGCTTTCTCTAATTCTTAGTTGGGTTTATCTATATTCTACTTAATAGGACATTATTCAGTATTTAAAAAGGAGTCACTTCTACAACAGCCATGTATAACAGATATTGTCAACTGATTCATTTAAAAATAATAAAAGCTACTTATATTTACTAAGAATTACTATGTGCAAAACATAACTAGGACATTATACATATTCAGACTCCTAAGATGATTATGTGAAATATAAATGTTGCCCATTTTAAAGAAAGGAAACCTAAGCTTCAGTCAGTTTAATAATATCTTCATTGTCACCCAAGTGGTGAATTGTAAGCTAGCGATCTTCAAATCAAGATTTTTTGGTGTAAAACTATTGTGCTCCTTTCCATATGACTGATATATTTGCGAATTAGTTTCTGATTTTCTCTTTATGTGACAATTTGTAAAATATAAAAATATAAAGTGAAAATTGGAAGTGTTACAACCTTTGTGCCAAACAATCTGATAACTTATTTTGAAATCAAAACTATGCATATCCTGTAACACCTGGAATAGAGCTAATAAAAAAGAAAATACTTGCATTTAAGAAAATATGGTGATCGGCAGGTGCCCACAGCTCCTGGCGAACCTAGGTCAGCAGCTGCACCCACTGAGTGCACCTACTCAGCAACCATACTGCACCCACTGGCACCCTCTCCCAGTCGAGCTGGTGAGTAAAGGAGACGCAGGGGCCGGCTGGTGCATGGGCAAGACTGGATCCATCCTTGATCCAGGAATAGCGGGGGGGCGGGAGGTTGACACCCTTGTTGCTTCACCCTCATTCTACTTAGCTCACAGGAGGACTAATAGCATAAACGTGCACACAGTGATATAGAACAGATGAGGGGCGAGAAAAGAGCCTGCCCATACACGTGTGTGGGACACAGAACAAGGATCATTCAGAAAGATAGTAGGTGCTGCAATAGAGAAACAACTGTGGTAAAGACCTATCAGACCTTCATCTATGGCTTCACCGGAAGCTGATGAATCAAAACCCCACGTGGAACTTGCCACACAAGGAAACATGGCTCCCTCCCCAAGCCTTGGGAGAGGCGGCCTGCAGAGTCAGGGCATTGACTCCACAGCAAATCTGCAAATGGACGGAGAAGAGATGACCTGCAAGGTCCATCAGTGGATGCCGGCCCTCATGGAGAAACCTCCTCACTGACAATAGTTGGGGGGAAGGATCCCCAAGGCCAGAGGTCAGAGAAATAAGGTACAAAGATAGCAGAATGGCAAGGAGATCATACTGGAGCAACTAGAAGACACCGATAGACCCCAAATGAACATGAACGAAGCTAAGGACTACAAACCATCAAGCACAATGTGCCATGGCCCTGGAACACAGTCCCTCATCTGACAAATGGACACAGCCATGGAAAAAGAGACCAAAGGACCAATGAACCCAACATCAACCAAAAAAGAACATTGAGAGTGGAGACTGAGTGAACACAAGGGGGTGGGAGGTGGAGGAGGGAAGGCATCCCAGTAACCATTTACCTATATTTACTTATGTAAGAATTTATAAGAATTTAGAAAAAAATTAAAATAAAAAATACTTATTAAAAATATGGTTACAGTAACACTTATGAGTGTAGTTTTTAATTATGATATAAAATATAAAAGTAAAAAATAAAAAATATAAACAGCAAAATACAAAAGATGATGAAAATATGGTAATAAGTATCTTTTTATATGAAAGGTCATTAATAATTTTAGGGGAAAAAGGCAATTCTATTTGAGATGGTTTTTGAATAATGTCCAAACCAAAAATGTGCATTAAGATAAAAAGAGTTCAAAAAAATAGTCCATGCTAGTGTGTGCTGTGTTTGTATCAAATATTTATCAGAATTTCTACCAAAATAAACTGAGAGGTAGACAGACTTATTTTTTCCTTTACCCTGTGGAGATTATTGCAATGTTCTGATTATTTTTTATTCACTGGTAAGGAGATGAATATGAATAACTTCCACTTATTAGTATACTCGACATTGAAAAAGTGACCATAGACTCCATTTCCTAGGAAAATACTATAACATCTGCTCTTAATCAAATGCATGATGTGAGTAAAGCTCCTCTGCCAGTCATGGGTGCTGCTACAAAGACACAGGACTCCTTTTGATAAGTGGTACCTGCCATTCTCCCTTTCTTATCATCCCTGGTACACAAAATGAATACCAGGGTGTTTGCAGAAATGAAAAACAAAGCAAAACAAACACCTTGAACACTGAATTTTTATTCCAATGACAGGCAAAATCAATGAAGCAAGCTGTCCTGTGTATTTCACAGAAATGTGGTGAGCTGAATTAAGAGAAAATACCATGTAAAAAATACCATGAAAATTATGTTTAGGAAATAAATTTCATTCCTATGTGTAATTAGTAGAAATTTGAGGTATTACAGTCTTTGTGTCAGACAGTCCAGAATCATTTAAATATATATATATATATATATATATATATATATATATATATATATATGCATGTCTTTCTGCAACCAACCCCTCTCCCAGTAATCAATAAAAAGTAAATTAACTATCGAAGCTTAAAGAACTTATCGCACATGCTTGCAATTGTAAAAGATGGGAATAAAATAAATAAATGTTCATTATGGAGAATATCTGTATAAAACACATAGCATGTGTGCTGCAGAATGTTATTTTGCTACAAAAAGTAAATGTTTTATTTAAGTAATTTGGAAAGATGCCAATAATAGCATTGAGTTAGCAGAACAGAATATGGCAGGATGATCCATTTAAACAAAATTAGCATTGAAGAAAAATATGTCATTTGTTTATGCTTATAAAATATAATATAAATAAGGACAAAGACATGAAAATGTTTTAAGGATATGAAAATGTAATAGCTGGTGTAGTTAGAGGAGTTATTTAGAATCTAGAGTTATTTAGAATCTAGAGTCATTTAGAATCTTGTGGGTTAAGGAGTAAGAAAAGTATCTTGTGCCTGAATACTGTCAGAATCATCAGTAAGCACAATGCCATTAGTATATTTTCCCTAATATAGATACACAGATTATCAAAGTTCCTATTAATCATTACTCTATAGATAAGAAATATGCAACATATAAGAAGCATGAAAGGAAATGTAAATGATATCTCTGTGAAAGTTCATTATATTTGAAATAAAGGACACTATATTTTTGAGTTTTGGGTATGTCAAGTTTTTAGCTAGTGTTTTTAATTCTGAATCTCAATTTTTATGCATGTGAAATGACAGATTAGACTATAAGTTGAAAGTTAAAAATTTAGTGTAGATAAATTTTTTGAGAACTGCATACTATGAGAGAAATATGGTGGCATTATATCAAAGCTCTGTTTATGATGTTCAGATTCATCAATAGCACCTCAGAGAAGAGAAAGTCAAATAATGTCAGAAAATATGACTGTAATTTAATAAATAAATTTCATGGGGAGTGTAAGTTGAAAGACATTTATTTATAGTACCATAAACATGTTATGGAGATTGATTTCATGGAAGATGGTTGAGTAGGAAGTTCTGGAAGTCAGTCTTCTCATCAAACAACTTTAAGGCTGGCTAAAACTGTCAGAATAAACTGACATTTATTTATTTAAACTCTGGGTTCATGAAATACTTGCAACATTTGGAAAAGTGCTTAATGAAAAGAAAATTGTAGACTTGGTGAACTGGATCATATTTTACACAAGAAAAAAAAAAATACCATCCCATACTTATATCTCTGCACCAGCGATGGAGTTGGCAACACATATTGCTGTTGTTGATTGCTAGTGCCAGGTGGGTAATAAGGATCTTATCTTGCAAAGATTAGAGTGAGTGTGCATTTTAATGAGCTTAGAAATCAATTAGAGATTGGTAGAGAGAGCAGATCTGTTTCAATCTCTCAACAATTAGGATTTTTACAATGGCATGGTTAGAAAATATTTTTGAGACAAAAACTTATTTAAAAGAAAAATCTTACTTGATCTAGGCATTTAAGACAGTGTCTGTCAGATTGCTTACTAACCAAGGCAATAAAATGCAGGACTTTAGTGATTACAAATGACAAGAAATAGTCTTTGTAGTAATAGTTTGGAAAAATTGCTAAACAAGTAACAACAGTAATTCCAGGAGAGAGAAGTGGATTTCTAGAGTTAGTACATTAAAATAGTGAAAACACCCAGTGCTCATCAAAATATTATAAATCATACAGGAAAGAATGGAGGGAAAAAATCAATAAAAAACAATTCCTGAATAAGCCCAGGCAGTAGACTTAATAGATTCTTATCTATTTATCTATTCTTTTTTATCTATTTTATATATTTTTGTATCTTAAACACACTCAGTGAACTAATATGGACAGAGCTTAACCAATTGTGACTTGTTTTAAAGTCTGTTCCAGACTAAATAAATAAAAAAATATTATTTGTAAATATGATCTGCCTTTGTCCCTGGATTTTGATATGACTTCCTACAGAACTTAGAAGTATAAATTTTTAATAAATTCAACATGGCAGTACTCCCAAAAGCAAACTGTAGTTGTCTCTGTCAAAATTCCAATGGCTTTTTCTTAAAAAAAAAAAAAGAAAGAAAGAAGAAAGAAAGAAGGAAGGAAGGAAGGAAGGAAGGAAGGAAGGAAGGAAGGAAGGAAGGAAGGAAGGAAGGAAGGAAGGAAGGAAAGAAAGAAAGAAAGAAAGAAAGAAAGAAAGAAAGAAAGAAAGAAAGAAAGAAAGAAAGAAAGAAAGAAAGAAAGAAAGAAAGAGAAAGAAAAAAAAATCGATTCTGTGGTTCATCAGAAAATTAAGCGTATACTATATGATCAGGCAGTCTCTTTCCTCTTGAATACTCAAAAGAAAAAATAGACTCAAGCAAGTAGTTCTTTTTGAATCTTAGTAGCTGCACTATTCACAATCATCCAAATTTATCTATCATGAAATGAATGACTACAGACCTCATGGTGTATACAGTGTTACATTACTATGTCAAAAAGAAATGAAGTATTGATACATTCTACAACTTGGGGGTTCTTCAAAATCATTATACATTTTGAAAGAAGTTAGACACAAAATATCCAATATTATAGAATTCCTTTTATTTGAAATATCCCAAATGAGCAAATCTGAGAAAGCAGATTAGTGATTGTAAATGGCGGAGAGAGGGAATTGTAAAGAGTGATAGCTCAAGGGTAGGAAATGTTCTTCTGAGGTAATTAAAGTATTTTGAAACCATAGAGGTGGAAGTTTACTCAATATTGAGAATACATGAAGTGCCACTGAAGTACACCATTGTATTGATTATATGTTATGTAAATTCTCTCCAAATTAAATGTTTCAGACACTGCATCCATTTTATGAAGTGAGTATCTTGTCAATCAACATCTTTGGTGGTGTGATTCTTTTATTTAAAAACAGATTTATACCCTTGCTATGGGCTAATTAACCCATACATAGAAGCAAACAAAATCTTCTAGTGCTCAATCAAAGAAACTGTAACTGCTTACAGTAGTAGAGGAGAAAGTAGCCATATTGAAATACATTCCTTTTGAGAAATTTAAGGAATTAGAATAGTAATTCTTAACTCTTTATGTTTATATATTTTCAGATTTATACAAATATTGCAAATAAAATGCAGATTCTCTATATGTCCTATATCCCACTTTCATTAATATTAGCATTAAACATAAGGATTTGTAATAAGTAAAAACTCAATGTTTAATGTTCTTTATCATTACAACCTCATTCTCATTTACTAATTTTTCCACCAATATCCCTTTTCTTTTTATTCTGGGACCTTATCCAGAATGAAGTATTGCATTTTGTTGTTATATTTCTTTAGATTCTCATATATGTGACATTTTCTCAGATTTAATTTTATAACCTTGGCAATTTTGAAGAATGTTGGTCAGATATTCTAAATAATGTTCCTTGGACTGAGTTTCTCTAATGTTTTCTTATTAGATTGTGGTTATGAGATTCTGAAAAGGAGAGAGTATAGAGTAACCTTTTCCTCATATCATGTAAGAGAGTACATGTTTCATCATTGGTGATGTTATTGATTGCATGCTAAAGTGAAGTCAGCCAAATATCTTCAATGCAGTTCTTGTTCATTTCATTCATAGTATATTCTTTGGCAGTGAGTTAGTAAATCTGTAAGGGAAGGAAAATGAATTTCCATCACCTGAATATCTGCATTTATGCTTTGAGATTCTTATTTTAGGAAGATTTACATGTTTCTTTTTCATCCTTGTAGTTTCAATTATTTATCTCTATGAGCATAGGCTCATATATATATTGCTATATTATTGCAATCAGTATTATTATTATTTACTTTGGCTACTCAAATTATTTCAGAGTTGAATATTGGGAACCTCTTCGGATGGTGTCTGTGTTCTTTTTTTGCCAAAGTCCAATGTAAGTGTAACTTTTACGTTACTTACTTTGGGTTGAATTTTATCTTCTTAACAGTCATAAATTCAAATGTTCACCTCCAGAATGTGTATATTTGTAGGTCATTAAGTTAGACTGAGGTCATTCGGGTGGGACCCAATGATATTTGATTCTTTCTAGATGAGTCTTCACAAGTTTGATTCACCTAATACTTATACTAATCAAGGTGTGTTTTATTTGCTTCTATATGTTGGTTATTCATTTACATTTATATCTATGGGCATGCCAAAGAGTCATAGAGGAGGGGGTAGGCTTGTTGGAAGAATTTAGGTCAGATTCCTGTTCAGCAGCAATTGAGTTTCCTACCAGAGCTCTTGAATTAAATAGCTACTGTGGTGCCTTGCTTCTCTCAGCAGCTGCTTTAATCAGATCCTTAGAACATGAGACATCATAGAAACCACATGCAAGAATCTGATCTTCCTTAAATGTTACCACCATGGGAA
>PVHY01010580.1:0-39168 GCA_004024945.1 Uropsilus gracilis
ATAAAATCTGTGGCCGCTGGGCACAGTCCTTGCTCGCCCCTGTGCCTTGCTGTTTGTTCACCATCCCTTGAGACCTCACTTAGCAGCAGCTACAGGTGCTGCTGCTCACAGCTCAGACCTGAGGCCTCTCCAGGGACTTGGCCTTCGGGAAGCCACTCCCCCAGGGGGTCAGCAAGTGAGCCTCTGTCCCCCAGGCAACTCAGCCAGGGACTAGGTGGTGCCAGCCCCCAGAAGGCCAGCCTCCTTGCCTCAAGGCAGACAAGCACTGTGAGTCCCGGGGTCCTCTGGGAGTCAGGCTGAGGCCTGCAACTGCATTGTAACTTAGCTTCTGGTCCCTCCCCCAGCCTGCTCCCCACTCGGGGAATAGAGCAGCTTTCTTGGGGAGAACCACCGCCATAAATCACTTGCAAGACTGCCCGTTTCAGGAGTTGCTTCTGGGATCTCAGCCTGCGGACAGTAGGACAGCCGCGGGACCCAGACCCTGGAGCCACGGAGCTGAGTTCAGGCGCTGGCGCTGCCATTTCCCAGCTGTGTGAGGCTGGAAGAGTTTCTGAACCTCTCTGATCTAAGGCACAAAATCAGGCTAAGACACGCAGTGCCGTAAGACACGCACGTAGTGACTTGGGGATTCGTTCAAGTCAGAATCTTTACGCCCTGCAGCATTTATCAACATAGGGAAGCTAATCTTCCGTGGATAACAAGGTGTATAAAGAAACACTCGCAGGTCACCCCTGTGCCTTGAGGAAAAGACAAAGCTCTGAAAAACAGCACCTTTCCTCCTTTCCTGTAGTCTGTGGCAGCCAGCTTCTTGGGAGACGTGTTCATGGACTTGTCTCATTCCAGGGCTTCTCAGCTCGGCCCTTTGATGTGGGGGGCCAGCTCACTCTTGGGGGGCTGTCCTGCGCACTGAGGCATGGTGAGCAGCGTTCCTGGCTCCCCCCACCCCCGACACTGAGGCTCCTTGTCCTGAGCCACCAAAACTTGGGATGGGACACGGTGAAAACCAGAAATGTCTTCAGATGCTGACGGATGTTGTGGGGTGGGGGTGGGAGCAGCGCTGGTTCCCCACACTCGCAGCGGGTGGGGTGGGGCTGCATCACTCAGTTCACAGCGTGGGGGTTGGAGCGTGTTCTGCAGATGTTCCATGGAGCGCGGCGTGATCAGAGGTCTGGTTTGCTTGGGCCAGTCCTGGGTCCCGTATCCCAGGTGACGCAGATAGGTGGAGGCAGCGGAGATCACTGCCATTCCTGTACGAACGAGACTGTCATCGTCCCTGTTTCCTTAGAGAGGGCAGGGTGATGATGCATGGGAACCTGAGCATCTATATCAGTCAACTGTAGCCCTTTACCCAGATCTCCCCTCCCGCTTGCGGGTAGGACCAGCAGCCACACGCTTCTTGCTTTTCATGCAAGCAGTCACATGCTCCTGTATGCACCGTTTTACTCAGTTACTCACTTCCCACTTGCATTTGATGTGTGCGTTCCTTTCTCTACTGTGTTTTCGCATCAGAACACAAGGGCTGATCTGAAAGTGTCATGGTTTTGCAAAATGGAACTGGCCCCTAATAATGGGGAGATATGAGGGCGGAGTAGGCCATGGCTGGGTTGAGCCATAGGGCGCCCTAATATTCTCAGCCTTCGGGAAACTGGGGGAAAGATGTGCCGATGCTGCAGCTGCCGCGTAGTTCCTGGGAACTTCAGGAGTTTGTGCAGCGGACAGGATATTGGCAGGATGTAATTATGAACATGCATTTCAGAGCTCACCAGCTTGAAGCTCAACTTACTTTCCCATTAATAGAAACACTTCAGTGTGCAATAAGCTAAATTGAAGTGAATGGTCCCTCTATGTATTTTTACCTATTGTAAGCAAAGAAATGGGGACCAATTACATTCTTATGTGAGGGGTGAGTCTAACTCTGCTGGAGGCTGAGGAGAGGATTGGTGGTGGTGGTGGTGGTGGTAATATTGTTTCAGGATCGTACTAAATGCCAGGCATTTGGCAAAGCACTTAACATGCATGGGCTCATCTCATCCTTGCAACACCATTGGAAGGTTGGGCCTGTGATTATTCCCATTTTACAGATGAGGAAACTTGAGGAATGACTGGCTGACCCAGGTCTCACAATGAGTGGATCTGTTTCTTAGACCCACTGTTCCTCTCATGGAGATCCTAGGTCTTCACCACTGTGGTCCAGGGCCGGCCATACAAGTGCAGGCCTTGCCCCGCTCTGCTTGCCCTTGAATGACACACGCAGAACTGGGTGAGAGCCTGATCTCAGCCTGACGCTGGATGGGGGCCTTGAGGTTTTCCTCACCCCACCCCACCCCCAAATATGGCTAATGGGTCTTTGTGTTTTCATGTGTACCTCTGGGGCCTAGGAGCACAGAGGATGCTGCGACCATGCTCTCCTCTCCCACGGAGGCTGGGCTGCCTGGGGCTGGGGGCATCTTCCTGTGGAGAGAACAGTGCTAGGAATCTGGTTATTCTCACTGTCTCCCTGGAGCCCGGGGTCTGTTCCACGTGTTGGTACATTGCCCCTCTGGATGTAAAGGGGTTTTTCTTTCTGAGCTGTGGGTGGGAGACTCAGTCTCACTGGGTTGTCAGAGTAGGGAAGGGAGGTTTTGATAGCCGCAAAGCAGGAAAGAGGATTCTGGAGCTTTGACTCAAATGAGCGCCCGTAGGGGAACCCGAGGGAGACAGAAGCACTCAGTAGGGGTCTCGATGGCCATTGACATCAGCCCCGCTGTGGAAGGCATGATGCTTCGGCTTAGTGATTTTTGCAGGGAGTCTTCAGAGCGCGTGACGCCAGTGACCTGGGAAGAAGCGGGGTCTGGGGGAGAACCAGGAAGATCCCAGGGGAGGGACCTGCCCTGCCCTTCCAGTGGAGGTCTGCAGCCAGAGGGAGTCTTTCCAAAGTGCCTATTTAGCCTTTCCCTCCCCTCTTAAAATCCTCAGGTACCCCTTGCTCAAGTCCAGCAGTGGGATGAGTGAAAAGATGTTTGTGCTTGAAAAGCCAGGAGATGGGTTTCATATAGACAGCAAGCTCCTTGCTGGACGATGGCGAGAAAGAGGATTAATAGTGCATCTTTGTCCCGTTGTCCTGCTCACATGACCCCTGCCCCCCCCCCCCTCAGCCTCACACCACGCCTGGCGTGGGGGCAGAAGGCAGTTCTGGGTTGGAGGGCATCACACAGGCTCGGAGCTGCTCGCTGAGCCTCAGTCGTCTTGCCTTTGACATGGGTGTGACGTGGGAGTGACGTGGGTCTGAGGTGAGTGTGTGTGCAGCCCTGGCTCATGGGGAGTTCAGGGTCAGGCCCGTGAGCACTCAGTGCAGAGGCAACCCTCATCTCCCGCTCCTCCATGGGGTGTCGGGAGTTGGGCTCTTGAAGGTATGTTCTGTGAGGAAAGTCTTGCTCACGGCTGTTGTGACGAGAGCAGGCGTGGGCTGAGAGGAAGGAAGAGAGTCAGGGACCTGGCTGCTCAGCGCAGGCTCTGAATTGGTGAGGGTTGCTCATGACCCATTGGCATCGCCATGACGACCTTGCCAGAGGGAGTCTTGCCCTCCCTCCTTGGGGAGGGCAAGCACAGTGACCCCAGCACGCAGTGGACCCCGGGCTCATGTCTGCCCCACAGGTGGCCAGGGGTGGCAGGGCTGCTCAGGAAGAGCCTGCTGTCGATGTAGCTCTGGGCAAGGTCCCTGGAAGCCCATCTGCTTCCGGTCAGAGCCTGTCCCTGCTTAACAAAGGAAGCACCCAGGTGCGGGTTTGCATTTCACAAATGGGGGTGGGGGGTTTGTGGGCGGGGGTGTGGGGGAGACAGCATTTATGAGAAATAGTCTTTCTTTTTGAATGTATTTACTAGACTATGACGGCGCCTGCGTCCATAGCTTCTCACTGCGTCTCCATCTTCCCTCAGCTCTCTCCTCCCCTCCTCTCTCCAGTGTTTATCCAGCGGGTATTATGTGGCAGACACCAAAAGTGGGATAGGGAAAGGGCCTACCAAGCCAAGGACCCAGATCCTGACCTCAGAATTAGTTCACATATTTAGTATCAGAGGGAGCGGGCGCTTCCCTTCACCCACTGCTCTTGGGGCGATGACATATTCCATGCAAGCTGCTTTTCTCCATCACTGAAGCTTATCCCACAAAGCCTTGGAAGTTACAAAATAAACATCCCTTTTTTAATGAAAGTTTTAAACTCATCCTTTCCAAGTCACGAAGCATGTGAGGATGGCTGTCGTGCCCCGTGTACCTCCAGCTGTGTTCCAGCCCCTCCTCCTCCTGTGGAGACATGGACCTGCCGCCCAGGTGGACTGATCCTCTCTGTGGCTTTGCAGATGAGGAACGTGAACCCCTCAGCAAGGCGGACCTTGTCCCCTTGGCCTGGGAAGGGTAGACCTGTGGCTCAAGTTCAGGGTGGCTGAACACAAGGCTCAAGCTTCTCACCCCTTCTGGAGCCATGTCTGATCTTCCCTGGTGCCTGGGAGTCTCTCAGAGCTGCCATCCTGGCACTCCTCCTGGCCTCATCTGGTGCAGACATCGGTGCTGGTCCTTCAGCGGTAGCCTTCTCGCCCGGGGGAGGAGTCCACTCTGCCTTCTGGTGGCACAAGACAGCTGGAGAACAGAAATTCTTGGGCTAGAGACATACCAGGGCACAGGCTTGGTTTGGGCATGTCTCCTTTGGGCACGGCAGTTAGTGTTCTGAGCCTCCCTTAACCAGCTTGGCATCTTCCTCAGGCTCCCCTGTTCCTGCAGACCCTGGCACACAAGATCAAGGGCCCACTGAGTCACTGGAAAGAGGTCACAGCAGCAGGAGTGGTACTGATCAGCAGCAGCAGGTTGCCAGGGCAGGGCTTCCCTAGCATCCATCTGACCCATCACAGTGACCTTGATTTCTGACTTCTGACCCCACCCCACTTGTTCCTGCCCCCCCCCCCAACCATTGACCCTTCCTCCAATCACTCTCCTTCCCTTCGGTCATGCTGTCTTAGGTTTTCACACCTGCATGACCTCGTGTTTTGTTACCTGTTCAACCTCCCCAGAAACCCAGCGAAGCTTGAAGTCTTAGTAGGCTCTGTCAGTGAAATATGTTATACTCACTCTGATGCATGCGGGCTCATTTATGAGAGCAGAATAGCATCAGCTTCTCAAGAGCCAATTCCTTGCATGCCTAGGATATGTCTTTGCTAACCAATCTCATCTTACACCTCGATATCCACAGTCCTCAGAACTTTCTGAACTGGCGTGTTTGTTTCTTCCACCATCCACCTGTCCATTCATCCATCTACTCATCCACCAGTCCATTCATCCATTCATCCATCTACCCAGTCAACCTCCCTCCCTCCAACCCTCCCTCCCTTCCCCTCTCCCTCTCCTCCCACTCACCACCCTGTTCATTTTGTCCCCAGGATTCGGGCCAGGCAAGCCTAACCAAATGTTTGTTGAAAGAATGAAAACTGGTTCCCCTTCAGCAGAGCTCCATCAGCTCCTGTGGCAGTACCTGCTGTCCTGCTGGGGACTGGAACCTTCACTGTCACCTGAGAATCTGGGGGCCTAGAGAAGAAAAGACAAGGCCGGTTAGCAGCAATGTGGCTTTATTACCCTGTGAAATCAGGCAACTGTAGGAGAATAGGTCACATCTCAGACTTGGGTCAGAGGAGCACAAAGGGCCCCTGTCTTCATTGCCCCCACCCCCAGAGTTCAGGCAGGAAGAGTGGAGGTGATAGGAGGCATCTCCATCACCATTCGGGTTGGGCTTGGTAGCTCTGTCCTTCACTGGCTATTTGGCTTTGGGCAAGTTATCCAGATTTGCTGAGACTCAGTTTCCTACTCTCTAAGATGGGGATAGCAGTAGCTCCTGACTTTCAGGGTGGCTAGGAGGGTTAACTACATTGTGTAAAGGGCCAGGGCATTGCTTGGTACTCCATGAACACTGTAGAGGTGGCTGGCTCTGGTTCCTTTCATCCCAGTTTCTTCATGACGTTCATAACCAACATCACCCCCTATAGTTCCCAGCGGTCTTAGACTTTCAGGTACCACTGCTCTTTGAAGACTCCAAATAGTCTTGAGCCAACTGCTCCCAGTCTAACCCAGCCATTTACTCACAGCCCTGTTGTAATATTGTCATCCCAGCATAGTAGCTTCACATTTACTGACTGTTCAAGCACTTTTAAACTTGGATGCATTTATTTAGAGATGAAAACACATCATTAATATCATCAGTATGTGTTTAATTGTCCCTAGATCGCAGTAATTATGTAGATGGTTTTCTTTGAGTCAGGGTCTAAGTAAGATCCACACTGCATTTGATCATTAATGTCTGTTTTTCTTTTTTTAAAACACATCTTACCATCATGAAAAGCAAATGTCTTGAATTCCTGTGGGTCTCTACCAGGGCGTCCCACCTGGTACAGAGATGGTGAGACTCAGGGCTAGGGCGGGAAAGAACTAGTTATGCAACCGCAATCGTAGACAAAGCAGCAGCCCCTAAAACAAAGGTGTTTTGCGGAACTTACCACCGTCCAGGGTGAGAGCCAGTTAAAGGGCCATTAGGGAACTAAAAACAACCACCAAGAAAATATCCTGACCACCTGGCACCTTGCCAACTGCCTGGCACACTGGGCAACGGGAAATCTCACAGAACATAGACATGGACAAGGAGGCGCTAGAATGGCCTTCCTCCCTTGGCCCCCCTCCTGCTCTTAGGATTTCCTTTCTTTTGCTTCAGTAAGTCCATAGTTCGCTTGCTCCTATGCTGGTGTGGCAGCTCTTACTCTTCAACCCTCCTCCACCCCAGGACCCACGGACACCGGCTCTTCTAACAATGGGAGCGTGGGGAGTCTCGCGATGCCAGCAGAGGGAAGAACTGGAGAGCACTGGGGTTCTCACCACCTCCTCAGTGTTGCTTCATCTTGCTCTCATTCTCCTCCCACACCCAGGGTCCCAGGTCTCACTTTTCTGAACCAGAGAGGAGTTCCAGGCTCTCCTGAGCTCTGGGAAGACTGAACACCAGACAGTGGGGCCTTTCAGAACCACTGATGGACTGGTGGTCCCAGGGCCTGAGTGCGCTTTCCCTGACCTGACACGCAGCTCAGAACCCGGCTTGCAGCAGGGCAGCTGCAAGAGCTCTGAGGGAGAAGTTCCCCAGAATTTGCATTCTGAGAAGACACTGCGTGTCGGGGACCCCACTGGGAGACCCGCTGAGCTGGGGTGACAGGAAATCCAGATCTGTCCAGGTGCTCTGACCATTGCATTACAGAGAACTGTCCAGTCCCTGGCCGGGGAGAGGGTGAAGGGCAGCTCAGTGTAGAGAGTTTGTGGATTGAGCCTCTGCCTGCAGTCACTGGCTGAAAAATTAGGCTGCTGGGTACGAAAGGACCTGCTGACAGCCTCTGTCGTGTTCACCCATCCTGTGGGCGTCAACCCCGAAGAGACAGAGCCTAGCCACTTGGGGTCTTTAACGTCCCTTCTGGAGTCAGGCACCTGTATGGGAAAGAACGTGGTGATGCCTTAGACTTGTCTCCAAGGAGGACATTTGACCCCAACCTCTAAAACGGATTATGTCTGAACTGTAATCCCTCTTACTAACCTCGCCCTGCTTGGAGGTCTCAGTTGGCTCGCTCCTGTAATTGGAGCCCTTCAGAAAAATGAGAGGCCACTTCTGGTGCCTCTGACCCAGGGTTGCTGCCAGGAAGGTCAGTTCATCTTAGTTTCGCTGGGATTGATCACATGGGATTGATGGTGACACCTGTTTTCGTAAGGAGGTTGTAGCGTGCCACGGCTGCACTGTGTGCGAGCTGTCTCTCGGTGACTCACGAATGAATGTTCACATAAACAATAATTATTAGGATTGGAAGATGAAGATGGTCATTATAAATACACGTTAGTAGAAGTATTTTTCAAAGCATGAAGTCTCAGTGGGCTCTGTTGGCCAAGTGTGTCATTCTCCTTCTCAGCCATGTGGGGCTCACTTACAAGAGCAGAATGGCATCAGCTTCTCAAGAGCTAATTCCGTGCATGCCCAGCTAATTCCGTGCTACCCAGCCTCATCTCACATCTCAGTAGCCATAGTCCTCAGAACTTTCTGAACTGAGGTGTTTTGATTCTTCCATCCATCCTTCCTCCGTCCATCTGCTCATCCATCCATCCACCCACCCACCCAGTCATCTATCATCCATCCTCCTTCCCCCTCTCCCTCCCTCTCCTCCCCTCCCTCCCTCCCTCCAGTCCCATCCATCCTTCTCTCTCTTTCTCTCTCCAGGTTAAAGTGCCACAACAAATGCACCAAAGAAGCCCCGCCCTGCCACCTCCTGATCATCCACAGGGGAGGTAAGTATATAACTCTTGCTTCAGGAGGAGTCCGGGTAGATGGGGGCTCCTGTAGGATGCTGGCTCCCCCGGCCCTCTGATCCTTACCTGTCTCACTGCTTACCCCTGATGCTTTTCTTCCTGACATCTGGCTCTCTGGCCACCCCTCGCCCCCATGCCTGCTCTCCCTATTTCTTGCCTGTATTACTTTCTCTAGTAGTTTAGTCTCCATGTACCTCTCTACTTCATTGAATCTTTTTGTTTTCCTTCCTAGTTCTCACTTTCCTCTCTGTTCCCTAATACCATTGCTTTTCCCACCTGAAAGAGTACTGGCTTAGGATGTTGCTGTTCTGGGCTCTCCCGACCCAGTGGACTGGCCCTGTAGCAGTGGGCACAGGGCTTGGACCTCTTGGCTGGGCCATGTGTGCTTCATCCTCTGGACCTCTGGGAGTGTCTGGGCCAGCCATCACCAGCTTCCCAGCCTACTAAAGCAAGACTCATGTAGTTGGGCAGAAAGAGAATATTTCCTTGGGAAGCTTTGCAAGCCAGCAGTAGCAGCTCTGATTCGTATCCTGGGGGCAGTTACCCCTGATTCCATCATCCACACTGTAGTCCCTCCCGGGGTGGGGGGAATTCCCTAGGTTTGTGCTGCTCAGTACAGCAGCTCCCAGCCACATCCAATGATTTAAATTAATGAAAATGAAATAAAAAGAGCATTTTCATTACCCCTCCCACCAGCTGCATTTCAGTAGCCACAGGTGGCGACCTTCCTGGTTAGTGCAGACAAAGAGCACTTGCACTGTGGCAGAAGGTCTCTGAGATCCCTGGGCTGTCTCCCCTGTGGTTGGGGACCACAGCTCTGGGGTCACCTGGGAGTGGTGAGGACCTGCTGAGTCTGAACGCGCATCTTTACCAGGCTCTGTGGCTGCTCCTCTGTATTGTTGTTCAGATGCGCTGTGCCAGAGTAGGAGCTGCAACTCCGATGCCAGGGCCAAGCGATAAGCTCAGTTGGAGCATCTGGCCCAGATGTGCACACAGAGCCCAGCGCTGCTGGGCACCTGCTCTGTCAGCGCTTCTGACATTTCAGAGAAATGCCTGAAGAGTCTCAGGCGCCATGTTGTACTTGTCCGTAAGTTTCAGTAACTTACTAGCACTTAAAAATTCCTGCTGGCCACCGCCCTTGGCTGGTTGGATGAAGCATTGCCTGGAGCAGCACTTGCTGATCCTGGGCTTAGGCCGCTGCCTTCTCTCACCGCAACCCTCCCGGCGCCCCTGGCCTCGGTCACTGCACACTCAGGGGGATCTGCCCTGTTTGCACTTGAACCCAAGCGCGACTTAAAGAACGAGGCCGGTTGCTGCTGCACGCGTGGAGACGGGCTCCAGCTGGCTTCCCGTGATCTCCGCATCACTTACCTGAGCGAGGGCTGCTACAAGCAAAGGAAAACTTCACAGCTCTCCTCTCTCGCTGTATCCTTAATTAAGAACCATCTGTTCCTTAAACAACTGTATCTACCCGGTGAAGCTATTTTAAACCTGGATGCTCACCGATCTCGAGCCCTTGTCGTGGGTCAGCTTCATGGGGGAAACTGCTGCCCACGTAGAGGTGAGGCCTGCTTGTTGGAAGGTCACCCGCCCCCAAAGGCTGACCCAGAGCAGGGCTCCCTCCCACCCACTTTCATAGCCATGCCCCCTTCGCTCAGAGGTGGCAGGTTACCTGTACATGAGAAGCAAAGAGAACCTTCCAGAAGTCTGCCAGCTTCCTACTCCTCCACCTTCCCTTGGTAGGAAGAGGAAAATACAGTCTGTTTCCATGGTGATGGCAGTTCAGGCTAAGCAGAGAAATTAAATCCCTGGGTCAGCCCAAAGCAGGAACTTTTTCTCCAAGCTCCCCTAACTGCCCCCACAAGAACACACAGCAAAGAGCAGTGATGCCAGGCATGCAGTCTAAATTTGGACTGCTCACCTGTGTCCCTCCCCTGGCCCCTGCGAGGTGCCGAATAACACAAGGGCGATGGGCGATGGGCGAGGGCTTGGGCGATGTGCTTTGGAGCAGAAAGCGTGTATCCGGCATCAGCCATGGGCCCAGCTCTTCGTGTGCTGATAGGGATGAGTCAGCAGGGATGACTAGAAGGGCCAGGCCCCGGATCCCAGGGGGCCCGTGTGTGGGACAGATGTGCTTTGATATGCGGCAGGCTGCTCAGGCCTGAGGACCCCCACAGGTAGTGCAAGATCATCTCCACATGAAGCAGGCTTGGCCCCCATCATAAATCTGTGCACTGATCAGAGTCTGAGAAACCAGCACCCCTTGTGTGCACGTGAAACGAGCAAGCAAACGAACCAGCAGTTTCTTTTCATTACAATGAGGGTCAAAAGTCATCTGTTGACAATACGAATGGTTTGGAATCTGTCACAGGGCGGGTGGGGCGCCATGGTGCCCCCAGACCTGCCTGTTCTGAATGGGTTCTGCCACCTACCCCATCCGGACAGAGCGAATTGTAGCATGTAAGACCTTCATTGGGAGAGAACTTTAACACAGTGTGCAGCAGAGAAAAGGGAAAGAATAGCTAAAATAGTTCCCACATGAGGCCCCCACAGCCACCCATCCCCTCATGGGTGAATGTCCAGCCAAGCTGGGCCGGCCCAAGGCAGGGCCAGTGAGGCCCAAAGCTTGCCACACACCTTGTGGGGGGGACCCCCAGGATGGGCAGAGGGGGCCAGGCAAGTCTGGGAGGAAAGGAACAAAATCAAAATACCAGTCAAGGTCAAGGCTGCCATGGTCAACCTCCCCCCGGGTCTCTCATGTCTCCATCTCTTTCGAGTGTCTCTTTCATGTCTCCCAAGTCCTTGGTCCCAGTCCCAGGCGGAGAAGCCAGAGCAGCTTCCTAACATGTCTCTGCTCCACGTGTCTCCTGCAGGACTCTTCTTTCTCCCCCAATCCTCTCTCTTTGTCCCTTCTCAACTCCCTCCATCCTTGGGGGGAGGGGAAATTGGAACCCCCCCTTTTCCTGGGGAACCCCCTGTTGCAGAACTGTAGCACATGCCTGTCCCACTGCTGTGGCTGCCATTGAGGTGCTGTCCTGGCCATTCTGGGTGGTGGGCCTGAGGGAGGGGGGACTCTGAGGTATGCTCCCCTGCTGTGCTGCTGTAAATGGTACTTAAACTCCCACTTCGCTGTTTTCGCCACTACGGATCCAGCAAGGTTGGTCCGGACAGAGTCCGTCCCGTGTGACATCAACAACCCCCTGCGGAAGCCACCCCGGTACTCAGATCTGCACATCAGCCAGACGCTCCCCAAAACCAACAAAATCAACAAGGTGAGACTGGCCTGCTGGTGGGTGGGGCAGGAAGGGGCCTGAGGGCCCGGTTGGCCTGGAAAGCTGGCTCTCACCTCCCAGCTCACCTGGGCTCACTGCGTGGTTGATGGCGGGCCTGAGAAGCACCTGCCATCAGTGGGGGGCGAGTTTGCCGGGAGCCTGTCTGACTGAGAGGAAGGGTGCGTGGAAATGCTGTGGGGACAAGTGCGTCTGGGAGCAGGGAGAGCAGGCCCGCTGAGAAGGGGGTCTGTTCTACTCCAGATCCTGCCTTTTCTCTTCTGGAGATGTTTCAGCGCCTGCTTGGATTAGCTTTTCACATGGTCCTGGGCTTGAATCAGACAAGGGACAGGGCTCTTTCTGGCTCCTGTGGAGACCGGGTGGATGGATGCGTGGGGGGAACCCGCCTCTGGAACGCAGCCGCTCTGGTCAGGCCTGGCTGGTCACACAGTGGTCAGCAGTACGTCTCTCTGTGTCTTTCTTTGCCATGTGGCCTGGAAATTTCCAGCATGGTTATTCACATTGTTTGTTGGGCTGTCCAGTCAGACGGTCGCAAAGCTGATTAGCACTCCCAGCCAGTAGTAGGAGGCAGAGGCTGCACAAGCCACAGGTGACAATGACTTAAGAAACCCTGCCAGGCCTTTTGTACTGTGCTGAAGGAAGGTAAAGGAGGCATCAGCCCTAGTACACAGGAGGTTCACAGACCACATGAGCAGCTTGGCTGTGTCACCTCCCACTGGCAAGGCGTGGTCTTGCTTCTCTGCATGGAGGGGAGAGGCCATTGCCCCCCCCCCCGACCATTCTCCACAGTAACCTGAGTGATTCTTACTGAACATAATTTGAATTGTATCACCCTCTGCTGAAAATCCAGTTATTGGCTTTCTATTACATTTGGAAAATGAATCACTTCACTGGCTGCAGCTCACAAGGCCATGCATAATGTGGTCTCTCCTTCCAGCTCTGGCTTGCCTTTCCATGCCCCCCACCAAAGTCCATATGTTCTTTCCCTCTTGTGCTGGCACCCACTGTTTTACTACTAGAGCTCAGCCACATGCCATCTGGTTCTCTATGGCATCATCATAGCAGCTTAGCTTGGCCTCTGAAGTCTGGCAGACCCAGCAGTAATGGCACCTCCCTGAGCCTCAGTTTTCCTGTATGTGAAATGGGTCTGTTCTCATTATCTCCTGCTACCAACAAACCACCCCAAACTCGGTGACATACAGAAGCCACCTTTAATGATGCTTATAGAGTGTGTCAGTCAGGAATTGGGAAATGGTGTTTGGGGTGATTTGTCTTTGCTTCACAATATCCAGGGACTCAACTGGGAAAGCCCACACAGCTGGCAGTTGCTATCACCTAGGGCAGGGATTGGCAGACCATGGCTCATAGACCAAATTCAGCCTGCCACCTGTTTTTGTGAGTACAAAATTATGTCAGAACAAGTCACACCCATGTTGCCTATAGTTGCTTTTGTGCAGTGGGGCAGAGTTGTGTAGTTACAGTGAAGACCAAATGGCTCTCAAAGCCTAAAATATTTACTACCTGGCCAGTTCGAGCTTGCTGACTCCTGATCTGAAGTCTCTCTCACATGTCTGATACCTGGACTGGGATAGTTAGAGGCTGGGCCCAGCAGAGAATTGTGGGAGTACTCTCCTCATTGTGACTTGAGTTTCCTCATAATATGGCAGCTTCAGTAGAGCCAGGCTTCTTATGTGGTTGCTCAGGACTCAAAAGTGGCTCTCAGCAAACACCATGGAAGCTACAGCTAGCATTATGAAGGCCCACACATTGTCTTGATTTGTTGCTAGCCAAGCATCGGCAGTGTCCATTCTGTATTTTACTTTTGGAAGTGGCTACAGACTTACCTAAAGGAAGGAGACATGGAGCACTCCTGATAGTGGGAAGATTCCAAGAATTTGTGGCCATGTTTTAAGATGTCCATGGCAGGTAATAAGAGCGCCAACTTCAGAGAGTTACTGTGGGCATGCCTGAAGTAATCAAATAAAAACACTGACATAGTACCTGGTAGGTGATATGTGTCCAGGAAGTAGCTAGTAGCTATTATTATCTGCTTAAATGTGGGGGTTTGTAATCAAAATGTTAAGCTCCATTCACTTTACATTTGGTATTTACAGAAGATATAGGTCTGTAGGGGAGGGAATCCTTACCTCCGTATGGGCTGAGGGGGCTCCCTGGTGAGGCTTCTGGGGAATAACTGTGTGTGCCCATTTCCCACCCCTTCTTTTGTGCTGTCTTGGGGCAGGGGCGAGGATCTCAGAGCCACCTCTTGGCCTTTCTCTCAGGTTTGCAGCACAGTGAACCTCTTGGTGTCAAGTGGGACAGAAACAACAGGTCAGCCAGATCAGTAGCTGCGATATTACTCTGCTTGTCTGCCAGCAGGAGAATTTGATAAGAGAAATAAATTAACCTCTATTTAGAAAGTGGCTTTGACATGAAGGTGGACAGGATTTATCATAGGGCTGGGCTATTTTTCCTCTTTTTCTCTTCTCACTGGCTTCACACAGATCCTTTTTGTCAGGCAATGATGTGGTTCGTGCAATAGATTTCTGAACTAGTTTGGTGCAAACATTTCCTTCTCATTACTCCCTGTCTCCTCTCCTGCTTATCACGGTCAGTTCAGGTTCACAGATGCCCAGCTCTTTCACCCAACAGAGTGGTGAGTGTGCCTTGTGCAGTCAGAATGCTGGGATTTAAAACTCGGTTTCTTCGCTTGCTGTGTGACCAGTGCCAGGTCTCTCCACCTTGTTTCCTCCTCTGTCAAGTGGTCAATGTGATAGTAAAGGTTTCTGGGATTATGGAGAGAAGTAGAGGTTGTGAAATGTGTAAAGGATTTATTTTAATGCTAGGTTCTCAGGCTGTGGAAATAGCTTGATGAAAAAGAGAATAAGAAAGAGGAAGAAGGAAAAAGAAGGAAGAAGGAATAGCAGAAGGAGGCAACTGAGGAGAAGATAGAGGAGGTGATAGAGGGAAAAGAGAGGGGAAAGAGAGAAGAGGGAGGAGGAAGGAAAGGTGGAAGAGGAAATTTAATAAAGGGAAAAATGCACTCAAGTTTAGCTATCAGTGAACCAACAGTTTCCAAATAGAATCTGCAGCATTTGTTGTTCTTGGTACTTAGCTGTCTGGGATTCATTCTTTCTCTTAACCTCTCATCTCAACCCACTCTGCTCTAAGTGCATCTGCAGTCTTTCAGTGTTTGTATTTCCACTTGAGAATTTTCCTCTTAATTTTTTCGAATAGATTGATTCCAACAGCAGCCGCCTCCACTGTCTCCCACTCTGCGTGTTCTGCAGCGGGCCCTTGTCCAGACAGGTGGAGGCAGGGAACGGGACTGAGCTCAGGTGGGGCAGAGGCAGCCTGGTGGGGAGGGATGGTGCAGGGGAACTGTTTGGAGCAGGAGAGACCTGAGCTGCCTTTGGAAGAAGGACCAGGCATCTTCTCAACAGGAGTGGCTGGAACTCGTAGCACCTCCAAGCTGTGGAGAGGCGAACAGCCTGACTTGTGTTGGGGTGGATGACCAAGGCAGGCAGGGCTTCGGATACGCTGAAGGGCAAGGTGATATGAACCCAGGGCCAGCCAGAATGTGTGTTTCATGCATTTGAATGTGTATCATCTTTCAGGCATGGTCTGTGTGCCACTTCTTGTTCATGGGAGCCAAATTTTAGTGATGTTTTTAATAGATGTTTAACTGCTATACAACCATCTTTTTGTAGTGTCTATGGGAATGTCTTATGATCTGTCAATCTGTGAGTGGATGTTCAGAGAGGAGAGTTTTAGGGGATGGACAGTTGTAGGACTCATTTTCCTTGACCTGGGAATGGCATCATCAGCCCCTGATTTCCATGAACCATGTTGTGTGCCCCGTTGGGCAGAGTGACAGCTCTCCACAGCATAGCCCAGCTACATAAGTCTTAGTCCCACGTGCCACTGACATATTATGCCTTATACTAACATGTCCATTGCCATGGAAATGTAATTGCCATTAGATAAATTAAGATGAAGTGAGACGTCTGTCTTCCCGATGCCTTTCTACTAAGATTGAATCAGAAGGTGGTCTTGACCAGCAGGTGATTAGAAAAAAAATATAGAAGCGTGACCTTGCCAGGAATAGTAGAACTGACGACGTCAAGTTCAGGTCTTCCCTCCCTCCCACTGGGGATCAACTTCTGTTTCTCCTGCCCTAGGTCAAAGACCATACGGGGGGGAAACTCATGATTCCAGGGAAAATGCCATCGCTTGAGAGTACCAGTTGTCCGTGCACTGGGTATGCATTTTTCTCTCTTTGTGATTGCTGCCAAGTCCCTCCATTTCCCAGAGCACTACTTTCTGCCTCTGAAGATAGCACATCTTGCAGGTTTGTTACCAGGATTAAATGAACTAACAAATTAAAAGGCATCTACTTCCAGGAAGATGGAATAGATAGGCTTTCCTTGTTCATACTGTTATGTACAACTCAAAACCTTGGATGTTATATATAAAACAAAGATAGGAACACTGAAAGATAGCAAGGGAAAGGCAGGCTAATGGGAGAGTTCAGGACCCAAGGAATATTGTGAGTTTGAGATTTCTTTAGGTCTCATATACCCTGACTTCGACCTGGAAATGCCACTGTTTGGAGAGAAAAATAACCCCAGCAAAAGTCTTACCCTCTAGTCAGAGGACCAATAGAGGAACAGCTTAGCATGAAATTTTGACACAATAATTACGCCCAGTCAAACACCTTCACCAGTCAGGGCCAGGTGTTTTGACTTCTCTCCTCACCAAACTAACCTGGCATCCCAGTCCCCCAACCAGTGTGGTGCTGGAGAAGACTGAATAGGGAAAAAGGATTTTCGTTCCCAGTATAGGAATGAGCCTCCTTCCCCTAGCAATTAGGCATGCCTACCTGCCTGTAGGATCTGGTGGTTTATTAGAAGGTCTGAACTTTTATCACCACCCATCTTTAGCATGGTGTCCCCTCTACTCTTTGGTGTCAGTGGAAGTGTAATAATATTGTGCTCACATCCCTTTCCAAAATCAGTGGAGTCCATGGGGGAGCTGGAATTCCCACTCCACCCACATCCTGCCTTCTGATGTCAACAGATACTGACTAAGGAACTTAGACTTCTGATTCTGCTTGGCAATACTAGGGTAGCATCTCCCCTTTCCTCGCTAGAGGAATGTCAGAAGCCAATGATAGCGAAAGATGTAAATAAGATCCAGAGTCTCCAACACAATACACAAGTATTGAGACTTCAATTAAAAATCACTCATACCAAGAACCAGGAGGATCTCAGACTAAATGATGAAACAATCAGTACATGCCAAGATTGAGATTACTGAGATGTTAGAATTATATGACAAAGATTTTTAAAGTTGTCATCAGAAAACAACAACAAAAAAACCCCAAAACTTCCCATAAACAGTTATAGTCACACTGGAAATAAATGAAAAAATAGGGAAGTCCTGTGAAGAATCAAAGTCTTAGCTAAGAAACAGAAGACATTAAAAACTATATTAAAATTGTAGAATATATAATTAGAAACTGCAAAAGTTAAAATAAAAATCTCAGTGGGTAGACCCAATGACAAAGGGGAGAGACAAAGGAAAGAATAGGTGAGCTTGAAAACAGGGCAAAAGAAATTACTCATCTGGGTAGCAGAAAGAAAGTGGTCTGAAAAAAAAATAAGTAGAGCTGCTGGTACCTTTTGAGCCTTGATGGAACATTCATGTCATCAGAGTGCTGAGAGGAAAGAAAAAGAGGGCAGGGCTGAAAATGTTTTCAAAGAAATAATGGCCAAAAATTTTCAAACTGGATATAAGACCAAAACAAAAAACAAACAAACAAACAAAAAAACCTTTTCCTATTTTTCTGATGTGGGGAACTCATATACATACCATATTCATGGATGGGAAGACAGCATAGTTACATAGTTAAGATTTCATTTCTCCTCCTAAGTGATACACATTATTTATCATAATTCTTATCTAGGTCCCAGGAGGATTTCTTTTGGTATATATAAAGATAGGAATATTTTAGAAGTTACATGAAAAGGCAAAGGAACTAGAATAGCTCAGCATCGTTTTGAAAAAGAATAGAGTAGGAGGAATCAGTCACCTAATTTTAAGACTTCTTGCATAGTTACAGAAACCAAGACTGAGGAGGGCAGACAAATGGCAGTGAGCATGTGAAAAGATGTTCAAATATCATTAGCCATTTAAAAATGTAAATTGAAACTACAGTGAGAATCAATATACTCCTATTGCAATGACTAAATTTCAAATTGACGATACCACCAAACACTGGTTAGGGTGCAGAAAAAAGCTCCATCATACAATACTGGCATAAAATAGCATAGACAGTCCAGAGCACAGCTTTTCCATTTTCTTTAAAAACTAAACATGCAATTACCATATTATTTACAAATTGTGCTCTGGGCATTTATCCCAGAGAGATAAAGATTTATGTTCACACAAAATCTGTGCATGAATTTTTATAGCAGCTTGGTCCACAGCAACCAGAGAGAGGAAGCAACCTAGATAACCATCAGTGAATGAATGTTAAACAAACTATGGTACGTCCATATCATGGAATATGACTCAGCAATTAAAGGAACAAGTCATTGATGTGCACAGAAACTGGGTGAGTTTTCAGAGCACTATTCTGGGAGGGGAAAAAAAAAGTCAATCTGGAATATTATAGACTGCATGGTTTCATTTATAAGACCTGCTTAAAATGAGTAAGTCATAGACATGGAGGATAGGAGAATGAAAGTTAGGGTTAGAAAGGGGAGGGGCAGTAAGGATGAGAAAGAAGTAGATTTGGTTCTAAAAGATAACAATATAGGCCTCTGCATGGTGGATTTGCTATCTCTTGACGCTCTGAATTCAGTGTCTGGGGTTTTATAATGGTTGTTCTGTAGGTTTGCAAAATGTTATCACAAAAGACACCTGGGGCTCTGCTCCTGTAAAACAGGATAAGGAAGCGTAGGTCCTCCCTCAAGATTTCTTACAGCCCCGTGGAATCTGCAGGTATCACATATACAAAGTTTAATTGCAGAAATGAATACCATCCTGAGCATAATACCCACCCTTTATTGATAACTGAATGCCTCCACCCACTGCTAAGAGCACAGGGACTTACATAACTATTTGAACTTCACAACAGCCCCGCAAGGTGGCACCTCTCGGCCCAAGTGACAGAAAAGATGAGAGGGTGAGGTCAGTGGCCTGGGACAGTGGGATTAGGTGGGGGTGGGGTGAGCTCCAGGAGCATGGCATGCTTCACCAGGCCAACAGAGAACTGTCTATGTCCCATCCCCTCGTACCCCCCCAGTGCTGGTCATTGTTGACTATGCTGATTCTGGAGTTGGCTACACATGTAGTCAAATCATCGCCTAAGCAAAACCACCATCAGTTTCTTGGAGCCAGCCTGAGAGATGTGGAGACCAGGGACCACTGTCCCAGGCGTGAACAGAGTGAGGTGCACCCGAGGCCCCCTAACTGCTGGCATCAAGAGGTGGGTACCCTTTAATATGACCTTGAAGTTGCTTCTTTCACATCTCTGGCCATCTGACCCAGGACAGAAGTGGGAGAGCATGCACCTCCAAATGTAGATAATCACTCTCCTTCCTTCCTTCTCTGGAGAACTTTTATTGAACATCTGCTAGGTGCCAGGTCATAGGGAGAAAGTAAGTAGGGCTTAATTGATTCCAGTCTTCCAGGTGGTGGCAGGAGGGGAAGGGATATAGTTATCACAATAACTGTTACTGATGAAATAATTGCTCTCCATGCACAGTGGGTAAATTGCTTGTTTATTTATTTAGCAAAACGTAATCTAGCACCTGTTTCTCCAGGCCCTGTTCTCAGCACCTCACAATTAGTCTACAAACTTGCTACAACCATACCTAATCTAACCCTGCCAGTAACCCTTTGCTATAGAGAGCACCATTTTTCTCCATTTTACAGATGAAGAAATGTCTCCACTAACCACATGGCGCTAACCACAACTCTGTGCCAAGTACTCGTCTGGGGCTAGGACATCGAGGAATGAAACAAAGTTTTCTTACAAGTGTAACAAATAAATAAATTATATCTGTGAAAGATGATTAAGAGGTTAAGGAGAATCTTGAGTGCAATGTGGAGTGCAGTCATAGATTTAACTGTGGCAGACAGGGGAGACCATATTGCAGAGTTGATATTGGGGGAGATGAGGAAGAGAGTCACGGGCTCCTTTCCAGGACGAATGTTTTAGGCTCTGAGCATTGCTGGTGCAAAGGTCCTGTGGTAGGACTGTCCCTGGCTTACTCAAGGCTCATTGTATTTCCTTTAGCTGCCACTGTAAAGTGCACCTTAGCACGAGATGTTTATTGTGCTGTCATTACATTGGTCAGAAGTGTGGCTGAACTAGATTGGATAGTCAGTCTCACCAGAATCAAAGTGTCACATTCCTCCACCACTGCTGGAAACTGGGTGAAAATACTTCCAGACTCACTTCTGGTAATTTGGCTCCTGGTGGTTGCAGAAGGGGGGGGGCCTCTGTTTCCGTCCCATCGACACCAGGAGCCGTGTTCGCTGCCTCATACTGCCTGCACGCCTCATTCTTGCCGTGTGGCCTCCTCCTGGATGGAGGCCTGAGTCCTACTCAGGCTTTGGAGTGTGCTGGTTTTTCAGTGTCTCAGACCCCAGCGGCTGAGTCCTTTTTTTGGCCGGGTGGGGCTCACTTGATGACGTGGGGCCTGCCCGCATAACCCAGCCTCTGCCATCCACACCTGTGACTATGACTCCACCTGCAGGTGACCTGTTCAGAGGTTTTGGGATTAGGGCCTGGACATCTTTCTGGGGGAGCAGGGGGCATTCTCTCTGCCACAGTAAGGGAGGAGAGCACAGCTGGAGCTGGGGGAACAATGAGGGCCAAGAGTAGCCACACGGTCGTGCCTGGGCTCGACCATGCTCCCTCCTTAGAGCAAGAAGCCCACTGAGCAGAGAGGGATGTGATCTGACTTACTTTGTGGATGGGCCCCTCAGACTCTCTTTGGGGGACAGACCGCAGGGGGACCAGGAGGGCAGCAGATGAAACCAGTTTAGGGACCGCTGCCATAGTTGGTGTTTGCAAGGACAGAGGGCAGGGCTGGGCAAGAACAGAGGGCAGTAGTGACCAGGCTGAGCAGGGCACATCCCTGGGTGTGCACTGGGGCAGCCAGCAGGTTCCCCGGTGAGCTGGATATGGGTGTAAGTAGAGGATTCGGCAGCTTTCAACCCAAGACTGCCCACCTGGGGCATCTCTTTCCCCAGGCCTGCCCCTTTCAGGGCCAGCTCTTTCTGCCCCTTGTGTCCTTGTATGTCCTTGTGTGTGAGCGTCCTATCCTCCTGTATAATAAACCTGCCCTTTGGATATGAAGTAGGTCAGTAGGTAGGTAGGTGGTAGGTAGGTAGGTGGTTGGTAGGTCTGTGGGTAGGTAGGTCTGTAGGTAGGTAGATGGTAGATAGGTAGGTCTGTAGGTAGGTAGGTCTGTAGGTAGGTAGATGGTAGGTTGGTAGGTCTGTGGGTAGGTAGGTCTGTAGGTAGGTGGTAGGTAGGTAGGTGGTAGGCAAGTAGCTAGGTAGGTAGAGGGAGATAGATGGATGGACAGATGGATGGGTCATTCAAGGGTAACAGCAAAGGGTTTGTTCTGAAGGCTGACTTTCAGCAAGGCTGTGGGATGGACTTGATGGGAGCGAGCTCGAGCATTGTGGCAGGGACAGGTGGGGTGGGGAGTTGTTCTGGACATCCTTTAGAGGTTGTGGAGGCTATTGGATAGGTGAGCTTGGGATGAGGTCAAAGACCTTGTCCTGTAGCACGCTGATGCTGGCAGGTCACAGGCAGGGGGGAGAGCCAGCAGGGACACAGGTGGGGGGGGCTGGTGCAGAGAAAACCAGGGGACATCAGGGCCAGAGCTAAGGGCAGCAGGTTATCCCAGAGAGAGGCGTGAGCACACGGACCAGAGGCTGCAGGGGTACAGAAAGGGGCCTGGTGGTGGGCAGAGCGCTGTCAGCACGTAGCGTGCATCCCTGAGCCGTGTCGGGGCACGTCGGCGCGGAGGCTCTCGGGGGGTGGATTTCAAAGAGAGGAGGCAAGGCAGCAAGTGTGGAAAATCCTTCAAAGATGTTTGCAGCAAAGAGAAGCAAAGGCAGGCAAGTGGCCAGATGGAGAGGTTGGCTGGGAAGAGTCTGTGGGTCGCAGCAGGCGCGTCCATGCTGACAGGGACAGGCCAGTGGAAAGTGGAAAATCAAAGATCGGTGTTGAGAGGGAAAAAGTTGTGTTCGGACAGGAGACTTGCTGGTGGGGACGAGCCGAAAGGAAGTGGGAAGTTGGCCCAGTGGAGAGCGACAAGTCGCCAGATGTCACTGTGCTCGGCTCTCTCAGCGGGGGCAGCGCAGCACGTGGCGAGATGCTGGGTTCTCCCTCCGGGCACACCTGGTGGGTGGAGAGCTTAGGCGGTCTCCCCGGGATGCTGGGGAAGAGGTGGCTGCAGGATTTGAACCAGGTGTGGAGGCGCTGGGTTCTGCTGTGTGAGTCTTCTGGGACTGCCCTGACCACCCCCGCGAGCAGGGAACTAAAACAGCAGATGCTCCACCTGAAATCACAGTGTGGGCAGTGCTGGTCCTTCTGAAGGCTCAGGGGATGGCCATGCCGCTCCCCTGCCTGGCAGTCCTTGGCATTCCTGGGTTTGCGGGAGGGCGGTCCAGTCCCTCTCTGCATATCACAGGCCTCCTTTCCATGAGGGCCTCCTTTGCCCTGTCTTGCAAGGACACTTGACACTGGACCTCGGGCCCAGCCTCGCCCAGGGCTGTCCCGCCTCTCATCTCCAGTGCTTACCTCAGTGTCATCTGCAGGACTGTTTGCCAGATCAGGTCCCTGTTCTGAGGTGGCCGGGGCACATGTGCTTGCGGGACATGGTTCAGTCCACCTACCGCTCCTGTCTGAGGATGCTCACACGCCTGTCTTGGCTTCAGACTGAGCTCCAGGGCAAGGGAGGCAGCCTGGGGCGGGCATGCTGGGGGGAGGCTAGGGCTCGTGAGCTCTGGAGCTGGCAGGCTGTTGATTCTTCAATAAACACTCAGGAGGAGGTGTTAGGATGGAAGAGCGTTGGACCCCGGGGGCCGGACTTTCCAACATCAAGGCTGCAGGGGGAGCGTGGCTGTCACTGGCGTGGCTCTCGTTACCTCATAGCCTTTTACTCTGCCATCCAGACCCTGCTCCTTCCACAGCTGCGCGCCCCCAGAGGGGATGAGGAAGCAGGCGGGACGTGGGGAGGTGGTGGTGGCGGGGAAGGGGAACTGAGGGTGCTGGGGGGCCACGGGGGCTCTCCTGCTTGGCTCACTCACTGCCTTGTCTCTGCCACCCCTTCCCCTTTTCTTTCTGCAGGACCACATCCCTGTCCCTTACCAGCCAGACTCTAGCAGCAACCCCTCGTCCACGACGTCATCCACGCCCTCCTCGCCAGCACCACCCCTCCCTCCCAGCGCCACGCCGCCTTCTCCCCTTCACCCCTCCCCACAGTGCACGAGACAGCAGAAGAACCTCAACCTGCCAGGTACCTCTGTACTTGGGAGTTGGGGGGCGGGGGCAAGGGGTGTGGGGTTCCTGCCAGCACCACATCCAGGTCAGTTAGTGCTTGGAGGCAGTGGGTTGAACCTTTACTGTAGCCAGGGCAGTCGCCATTCACTATTTGTTCTTCAGAGTAGCTGTGCGGTAAGTATAGCCCCATTTTACAGATGTGGAGACTGAGGCTCAGAGAGGTAAGGGACTCTTAGAGACGCTGCTTTGGTCTGCGGCAACCCAGTGCTTCCAGCTAAATGTCACTCACAGTGGGGCCACAGCTTGGACCTGGCCGTTGTCTCATGAGTCCAGTGGGCTGAAATTGACAATAAGGCCTCAGGGACCATGTGCCTTGGCAGGATGCTCTGGCTTCCCCCACATGTTGAAATTGGCCCCTGAATGCACACTGTGGTCTCCTGGACCCAACATCCAGCTCTGGGACCCTGCCCTGTGACCTCTAACCTCAGTTTTCTCACAACTGGACTGGAGGACCCCAAAGTTTCTTGCAGCTGACACATTCCAAGGCACCTGGCTGGTGGCCTGAGTGTATGTGCTGAGTTAAGAGATGGTGGGGAAGCTATTCTTGAGATACTTTGTCATTAGCCTTAAGAGAGATCTTTCATTTTTGTCATATAGGCCAGATCTGAGACTCTTCCCACCTCTCCCCAGGCCTGGCCCAGTCCACATCCTTTCTGGGACCCCCAGGATGGTCCAGGCAGCCATCTGTGGCACCAGCACAGACTTTGAGGAGGTGTGGCTTGACAACTTGGAGCCAGAGTCTCACTCTGTCTTGTTCAATATGGCACCCACTAGCCACAGGTGGCTACTTAAATTTAAATGAATTAAGAGTAAATAGAATTAAAATTTTAATTCCTGCATGTTGGCCGCCAGATGCAAGGTACGAGAAATGAATTGACGAGAAGAGATTGTTTAGCTACAGCTGGGGGTTAAATGGAGATATGGACCGTGAGACTTTATTAATAAAAGAAAAGGGTATTTATAGGGACAGAGGGTGAGGGCCTGTTGAATTTTCACACTCACCTCCTTTCCCAGGCTTAGGAGTGGTCACTGTGGCTGGCAGCTGCCATCTTTGACATCATGGAGCAGAACCTTTCCCAAGCCTACAGCTAGTCAAGGGGCCAGTTCCCTCCTGAGTTAGTGAACTTCATCCAGGGAAGAAAAACAAAGGTCAGGTCTTTGGCCACAGGTTACACCTCCAAGCCTTAACCTGTCACGAGCATGTGTCCGGAGGACAGAGACCCAACCCCATTCCTGGACAATACCCAGATGCAACCACACCTTTAAGGATGAGCTGACCGTGTCAACTGCCCACCCCGTGAGGGTGCACTGTGAAGCCTATTTTAAGTTCCAGTCTGCCTGGTGTGAGCGCCCTTCATGGCAGCCACCAAAAGTCCCTGAGGCAGGTTGCCTGGCATTCCCAGTGCTGCCTCCAGCATAGTCCTATCTCCACTTCCCTCGAAGGAGGTGAATGAAGCCCCTTTCACACCCTCCCCAAATGTGGGGGAATTAGGCCCTACTGTTCTAGAACTTTCCTCCCTCCCTGTACTCCTACCCCTTGGCACTGACTTCAGGGTTGTTTTCCTTAAAATTGCTTCTTTTTTCTAGTTTGAGGGTTGGGAAGGGATGCTCTTAAGAGAGACCCGGCCATCAAAGGCCTACAGCTCTTAATATGCCTGGAAGACACTGTGGGCATCTCTGGATAGGAGACCTGACTCTCTGGGGTGATCACTGCATCCCTAACTCCTTCCTTCCTGTCTCCACCCATCTGCTGCTGGCCCACCTGCGGGTCTGTGCCTTCCCCGTGGCCTCTTGACAGTGGGCCAGGGGGTCCCTTGGGAGAAGGCATTCAGAGCAGCAGCTCAGAGGGTGGGGCCTGGGGCCATGCTGCTTAGGGTTAACCCCCAGCTCCACCACTGAATGCCCTGCATGCTGTTGAGTGAATAACTCACCTCTCTGCCTCTGTTCCCTCATCTGGAAAGTGGGGGTAATAATAGTACCTACTTCGTAGAACCGTTGAAGGCCTAAACGTCACCATGCATGGACAAAGCTTAGCAGAGAGCCTGTCTCACTGAAGATCTCCACAAATGTGAGCCATTTTCATTGTTAATAGACACACACAACACCGGATTCCCATGGCGAGCATTTGGGGCATTTCTCAACACCACCTAATGAACATTGGCGTCAGCAGAGCTGTGGAAAGATGGCATCCTGTGGAGGCTGGTGCCGGGGGGTGTGAGCATTTGGAGAAGAGGAACGCCATTGTCTGTTAATGCTTTTGGGTTGTTTTAAGTTTTGAATATACATCTCTTGGACCAGGGAGACCTGTTTGAGAACCTGTACACACAGAAACACCTGCAGGGCCATGGAGGCCTGCGTGTAAGCTGTGACAAATTTGGGTTAAATCCATCCAGAGGGAAGGGGTTGAATACCCTGTATTCCATCAGGGATCAGATACTCAGCCATCTTTCTTGGAAAGATACCCATAGTGTATTTTAAGTAGGAAAATAAGGGACTTGCAAAGCAACCAGTGTAACAGCATTCACAATGATTATTATAAGATCTGTATGTTGGCATATGAATGTTTATATATGGACAGATGGATTTGTATACACACTGAAAAATCTGCAAAGACTTGGTGGCTTCATCTCTAGAGGGGGGTTTCATTTCAATCCTGTACCTAACTCCACGTCTGTAGCTGCTGCTGAAAGCCAACGTGGAGCTCAGAGCAAAACAGACCTTCTGCAGCACTTTATCCAAGTTCCCTGAAGGTGGCGAGTGCCTGTCTTGTTCCTGCAAGCCCTGGTCACCTGTCACTCTCTGGGCTGTGAGCCTCTTGTGGGTCCTGCCAGCTGTTGCATTTTCTGAGGATCATTCCATTTGATGACTGGGCAGAGCAGTCTCTCCAGCAGTGACTGAGCTAGAACAGTTTTTTCCAGAAGGGGCTGTAAGCTAAGGGATACTAGGTTCACTTGTCAGCCTTGGCTCAAGGGAAAGAGAAGCGCCTGACTAGAAAGCTGAATAGGCTGAGCATGGCCATCATGTGCGCAGAGCAGCACCAGCCAGGAGGACTGTGGGTGCGCACACAGACCTGGCTTTGCATCCCACTTCGCCCCTTCCTACCCCTGCGGTTCAGGGAGGACTATGAGGTCTCAGGGAGGACTCTGTTGAGGTCTTGGTTCCTCTGTTAAGTGGGGGTGAAGGGCACTGACTTGTGTGATGTTTGCTGTGGGGAGATATGAAGGGCTTAATAAGGGGGTTGCTGGTAGGTTCTGACCACCTTGGAGGACTTACCTAGTGCTATCTTCAGGCCTTGCAGTCCCCCAGGCAAATTCTTATGGCTGCAAGGGAGAAAAGGGGAGGCAGATTTGCCTCTGGAGAGACTGGGGTTGCTGAGATCTGACTTGGACAGGGCTGGGCTGATGTGTGTCTCCTTTGCAGCACCACCCATGTAACCTTGCTCTGTGCCCGTGCCTCTTCCCACCTGTACAGGGTCCTCCTTCCCCATGGGACCGTGTTCCCTTGTTCAGGTGTCTGCCTCCTTCACCAGGATGTCAGCTCCTTGTGACTAACACCGTCTGCCTCATTCACCACTTGATGCCCAAGACCAGTTCAGTGCCCCTTACTGAAGGCACCGATTGAGTGTGAATGAATGAATGACTTGTTTATGCCCTGTTGAGGGCTATGCGTTTCCCTCCAGCATGTCTTCTGGCCCTCAGGCTGCATTCATACCTTCGTTTTCTTGGTGGCTCTTTATCAAACACCTGCTGTGTACTGATGCTGTGTGCAGCACCAGGTATGCAATGGGTCACAAACCGGCTGTGCTAAGTGTGAGCTTCCCGTGATGCTGTAAATAGTGCAGCCACCATGGGGACTCAGAAAAACAGAGTTTAATCATCTTAACAGTTACAGAGGTCAAACATGAAACATCAGTTCCACGAGGCTAAAAAATCAAAGTGTATGCAGGACTGCTTTCTTCTGGAAGTTCTAGGGAAAAAACATCTTGCCTTTTCCCAGCTTTAATGGCTGCTGGAATTCCTTTTCTCATGGCCCCATATCCCCCCAAACTGCTTCCATTGTTGTGCATCTTCATTTCTCGCTGAGTATCACCTTTCTGCCTCCTTTTTCTAAGGGCCCTTGTGAGTACACTTAGGATCCACCAAGGGAATCCAGGATCAGCTCCCCGTTTCAGAGTCCTTAACTGATTCACAGCTGCCAAGTCCCCTTCACCATATGGGGTGATGTGTCCACAGTTTTCAGACACTAGTTTGGGGACTTCTTGGCAGGGGAAGCTGGGACATTACTCTTGTCCCCAGAGTCTCTGTCTCATGGAGTTTACAGCTTAGTGGAGAGACAGATGTTAACCCAGCAAACGTGTATGTGGAGCAGGACTCTGAACCATGGTAAGCAGTGTGCAAGTGAGATCTGAGCCAGGAGCACACTCAGGAGAAGAGCATGTTCAGGGCAGAGGGTCAAAGGCAGCTGAGCTCTGAAGGAGTGAGGGGAGCGCGTGTGCAAAGGCCCTGTTGCAGGAAAGAGCTGAAAATGCTCAGTGACCCAAGTGTTATAAACAGGAGGCAGCGGCACTGAGGGAGACTCAGCTGTAGAGGGAAGCCTGGCAGGGCTTGCGGGGGGTAGGAACTCAGCTTTTATTCAAGACAAAATGGGAGGCAATCAGAAGGATTAGACTGGGGAAGATGTGGTTCTTCCTTCTAGAAGGCCACACAGGCTGCTCTCTGGGATGGTGCTGTGGTACGGGTGGGAGTTGCAGAAAGGCCTCCTTGTCTCTGGCCCCAGCCTCCCTGTCCTCAAGTCTTGTGTGACACCAGAGAGCCACAGCCCACGAGGCAGCTGCTGGGCTCACTGGCTGACTCCACACCACTTTTCGTTGTGGCCTTTGTCAGCGAGAACAGGGCTCAGGCCTTTTCAGCCTCTTCTGGCCTCTCCTGCCATCCTCTCCCTCCCAGTCTTCTGGAACGAGCTGTTCTAGGCCTTCTGGCTTGAGGAGGGGGTGGCTCTGTGTGTGGAGGTATGTGCCCACGTCCTGTTGCCTGGCACCTGTCCCTTCCCTGAGTGGTGCCTGCTGTCCCTACCAGCCCCTCCTCCTCCAGAGACGGCCACCGCCAGCTACTGTGGCAGACACCAAAGCCCCACCCCAGCAGGGCTGGGAAGAAAGGGAGCAGCTAAGCCTCTGGAGAGGCCCGGGTAGTTTTCCCTTTTTAATTTTAGACCCTTGTTGACTAATACGTCCCTGCATGCCACAAGGAAGCCTGGGTCATCTGACAGTAGGAAACTCCCTGGAATCGTGGAGGCTGGTTTCTTTTAAAAGTTTGGCTCCATGATCCCGAAGGAGTGGCTCCCCTGCCTGGGTATGTCAGTGTCCAGAATCAACCCCCCCCCCCATGTGGATTCCAGCCCCCAGGAGTATTTGGGCATCACTGTTTAGGGAGGGTGGGTTAATTTGGCCAACAGGACCTCTGCTCCTATGACTATCTGGATCCGGAGTCCACAGGCTTGCTCAGTAGCGGAGCCAGGGGAGTTGATACATCACCTCCAACCTCAGGGGCCGCTAATGTCTGAAGCTACTGATTGCCTCAGTCGTAGCCATGCTTGTCTGTTAAGAGAACACAGAAAGAGACTTGCTTATTCATTGTAGTGAATTCAGCTCTTAGGAAAGTTGCAACCTGACCGGTCCCAGGCAGCCTAGGGAAAGCCACGTTGGTATAGGGAGCGTAATGGGACCCTTGGCCCCAGTGTTTGGAATCTCTGTCCACACTGCGCTCCATGTGCAGCAGTGTTGTGTCTGGCTCAACAGTATGGAAACTGAGACCCAGAGACACAGTGAACACGTGCTGCTGGAGGAAATGGTGTGTGTCTGGCCTTTCTCTGCACCTGCTACAAACCCTTGCCCAGGTGGTAATGACCTCGGCTCTGTAGGGCAAGGCTGTTATTAGCCCCAGTTTATTTGTTTGTTTGTTTATTATGAGCCCCAGTTCACACACCTGGGAACAGAGACTCCAAGCATCTACCCAAGATTTTATAATCAATCAAAGAACACACAGAACCCCACAGGTCCTCAGTCTTGAAGCCACTGTGCTGAGACCCACAGCTGACTCCCCGAATGAATGAAAGTGTTTCTGGAATCACAGTCACCAGCTCAGCCCTCTTCTAATCCTGCCCCTTCTTCCTTCCTTGTTTTCAGGCATAGAAAGATCTGTGTGATCTGTCCATCTCCCCTGACACCCAGGGTCCCCTTGTGCCAGGCCCTCCAAACTTTTGGGAGTGGTGACAATAGGAACATGAGTGACTGTCCAGCCCAGCTGACCTCTGGACAAGAATGCACAGTGAAATTGAGGAAATTTCTTGTATCTATATATTGCCCCCTAAATATAGAAATCCATGCTTGTGATAGGCAGAACAGTGTCTCCCAGAGATGACCGCATTCTAACCCTGAGATCTTTGAAAATGTTCCTTTCTACGGCAGTCTAAGGTCAGAGTCTTGAGATGGGAAGAATAACCTGGGTGATCTGACTGAACTCTAGTCAAATCGCCAGGGTCCTGACGAGAGGAAAGTGGAAAGGTCAGAGATGGGGGAAGGCGAGACAAGGGGGAAACAGAGCCCGGAGTGATGGGGCTTGTGCCCAGGGGTGCAGGCCAGGCCCAGCACCCAGGAAAAGCCAGGACCCATTTGCCTTGGGGTCCAGAAAGAACCATCTCAGTAAACACCTCGATTTCAGCCCCTGAGGCCTCATTTCAGACACTCCTATCTCTAGCAGCATAGAGGATAAATCTGTGTGAACTGACAACCACCCAGATTCTGGCAATTTCATCAGCACCAGGAAAAATAACGCAGTGCTCTTTGTAAGGTATTTGGAACGCACAGGAAGTGCATAAAGAAATTTTTTTTCCAGGTTCTTCCTTTGAGACATAATTGCAACATACTATCACATCAGTTAAAGAGCGCAACACAGGGATGAGATCGAAGCCTAATCCGATATGATTGGCACAATTAGTTTAACAGATCGATCACTGCACACAGTTACAAATTTCCCCTTGTGATGAGAGCTTGCCTGTCAGCAGCACTCAGTACCCAGCACAGCATCACCTGCTGTCATCACCGTGTGCCTGACCCCCCCCAGGCCTTACTTATCTTCCAACTTTGTGCCCTGTGGGCCTCCTTCCTCCAGTCCCCCCAGCGCACCCCACCTCTGACGACTGCCAGCCTGTCCTATTTCCATGCGTTTGATTGTTCCTAAATTCTGCAAATATCCGTGAGAACACAGAGTGTTTGTCTTTCACTCTGGCAGTTCAGTTAGCACGATGCCCTCACGGCCCGTTCTTGTTGGTGCAAATAACCCAACTTCATGTTCTGGCTGAGTCGCAACCCACTGTACACACCTTTTCTTTATCCTTTTGTCCACTGATGGGCGCTGTGATTGTTTCCATGTGAAGAGTGCAGCGGTGACATGGGGTGCACATAGCTTTTGGGGGTAGACATTTCATCCCCTGTGGCTATGAACTCAGAAGTCGGTTTGCTGGATCGCTGGTAGTTGTAGGTTTCGTTTCCCGAGGACCCTGTTTTCCGTGGTAACGGTGCCAGTTTACAACCCACCAGCAGTGCCCAAGGGTACCCCTCTCGCCAGCACCACTTGTCTTTGCGGGAACAGTTAGTCTCACAGGTGGGAGGTGGCAGCTCACTATGGCCATAAAGGAGTTTCAAAAGTCTCTGCAATCACTGTCAGAGGGGAGACAGATTTGTGATCACGGCTTCCCACACTTTTCTCCCTCTCCGTCTGTGTGTGTGCGCGCATGCGCGCATATGTGTGCGCATGTGCATTTATCAACCCCAGCTTGTGCTCATGGGATGCGGGGACTCCTGGAGGGTTGATGTGGGGGTGTAGGGCGCTGGTCTAGTCAGACATATTCTCAGTCCCTCAGAATCTGGGGTGTCCATGGACACCTGGAACCTGCCGAGGGTGGGCAGAGAAGCCTGGAGGTGGCTCAGGCACCCAGTGTGACCCCTGAGGAGACTGCCCGGGGTGGTGCTCACGCTGATGTTCTCCTTCTTTCTCCAGCATCCCACTACTACAAGTACAAGCAGCAGTTCATCTTCCCAGGTGAGTCTCCTGCACTCAGCCCTCTGACTCAGCCCGCAGGGGTGTGGAATGACTGCTGGGGGGGTGGGGTGGAGGCGAGTATTCAGGGACTGGAGAAGCTCATGGAGGGGGCCAGTGGTAGCCTCCCTGGAGTGCAGGACAGTGCTTGGCTGTGGACTTGGAGGGAGGCCCTGCAAGAGTCTGCAGGGGAAGCTTGGGCTGGGACCAGGCAGGTTCAGAGCTGTGTGTGGGGATATGAGGGTCAGAGGCACCTGTGTGGAGCCCTGAGGGAGTGAACCCCGGTGCCTCATCACCCCAGAGCCACCCCAGAGTGCAGAGGGTCTGGGGTAACCAGTGGGTGACTCAGGCCCAAGGCTGGAGTCTGACAACAGGGGGAGACACCTGAGAACCAGGTGTCCTGGGAACAGAAAGAGGCCTGGGTCAGCCACAGCGATCCTGGTCTGGTGAGACTGAACTGACAGCCAGCATCGCCCAGGAACTGGGCTCTGGGGAGTTGGTGGGGACAAAACACCTGGTTTCTGATGGTCTCATCTGCTTCTCAGATGTGGTGCCGGTGCCAGAGACGCCGACCCGGGCCCCCCAGGTCATCCTGCATCCAGTGACCTCGAATCCAATGTAAGTGGACAGAAGAGACCCGCTTCCCCTGCCCGCCCTTCAGAATGCTTGGGCTCCTGGTGGTTTTGTCTTCTGATGTTCCTGGCAGTGATGGGTGGGCGCCAGGGGGAGAAGGATGAAGGTGACAGAAAGACATAGGGAATGACTCAGGCAGAAAGGAGGAGAGTGACAGTCCAGAGCAAGACCCTGCTGCCCCCACGGGTCAGTTCGGCTTGTGTCCCTCTTCCTGCCTGTCTCATGAGGTGTCCGGGGGTCAGACCACTTCCTTTGGATCCCACCCCTGCCGACCCTCAAGATCAGCAGAAAGGCAGCTCTAGTCAGGTGAATGCTAGCGCTTCATGAGAGGTAGTTCTTCTACATCATTGCCCCCCCTTTTAAAAATTATCATTTGGGTTTATACTAAGGATCCGCAAACCACAGATGTGGGACAAATTCAACTTGTCACCTATTTGTTTTATAAATAAAGTTTTATTGGAACACGGGCCCTTTTAGTCACAACACGCTGTCTGTGGCAGGCTTTGTGCTACAACTGTGGAGTTGAGTCTGAAGCCGTAAGGCCTGCAGAGTGTGTTTACCGGCTGACCCTTCACAGAACATGCTTGCTGACCTCTGGTTTATAGTGCCGTAAGAATAATCCAAGCTGATTGTGGGAGATGGGATTGTTCTGTAAAAAAAGAAAAGCAAAGCAGTCAGTCCCCTCTTAGCTGTGTACCTTCTGCTCTGTCTTCCATCCTCATGGTCCATACGATGAACAGTTTCCATGCTGCTGTCTCAGCCCATCACACTTTGCATATTCAACCAGGCTTTTCACAGACATTGTTTGCAGTGGCTGTAAAAGGCTGTGACCAGCATCGCGCAGTTTCCTTAACAACGTAGTTCTCTGTTGCAGCTCCTGTACCTTCCCACACTTTGCTGTGCTCAGCAGAGCTGCAGAGAATGACTCTGGCTGTGGCCTCGCGTGGACCCTCCCTCCACTGATCTATTGCTCGTGCAGTCAAAGTGAAATGACTTTCCTTAACTTCTTTGCTTGTGCTTCAAGTCCAAGGCTTGCCAGGGACCTGGTTTCAATTGAATTAATTTCCCCGCTCAAATTTTTGCCAAATCATTATCCTCCTGGCTCCCCTGACCGCGCCCTCCTTTCTGAACTGACTTCGTTAAAAACCTGAATGGTCGGTCTCAGAAATCAAGGAAGCAGCAATTTGCTGGCGGATATTGTGCTGACATCCAGCTCCAGATCATTTCTCTGATGTGCGTAAACCAATCCCACTATTTGTGCAAGACAAGCTCTAGGTTATTAACTGACAGTCAGGGAGTGTCAGGGAGAGAGAGGCGGGAGCTGCCTTCAAGCTGCTTAAATGTGTGTGCGGGAACAGGCACTCACTCTGCAGAGGGGGAGTCGTTTAATAGCCCCGCTGCTGTAACCACGCCTTGATGCACACGGAGGAGACGGCATGGAGACGGCATGTTTTGTTATGGCGTGTGAGGAGGGGCCAGCTGTCTTGTTCCACACCAGGGGGTCAGACTCCCAGCTTATCAGCTGTCAAGGTGCAGCCCTCTCACCACCCCCCACCCCAGACTGTGCTATAAATAATTGGTTATGATAACAGCAAGTACCACTCAGGACCAGTCCTGCTCTTCCCTTCTGGGCTTGCAGCTAGTGAACTGACTTTGCCTACAGGTCAGCAGCTTCCTGGGGGCTGAGGGTCAGGATATAGGAGGCCCCCAAATGAGGAGGGGGCTAGAAAATAGGAGAACTAGGAGGGGAATGTGGTGTTAGTAGCGAACTTTCTTCTTACCACATCCAGCTCTTTTGCTCTTTCATAGCCAAGACACCCACAGGCTTCCTCTCCTTCAGTGGCATGCCTGAAACACACTTCTGGCACATAGTCCACCCCACAGCCCCATTCCAGACCATGCTCCAGCTATGCCCTGCGCCCCCAGTATGTACCAAGTCACACCACTCCAGAGAGCATGCCCCCCCAACAGCTTGTGTGCCCCAAGCTGCACACAAAGCATCCACTCTGTGATCCATACACACTTCGTCCTCACATACACCCCAGCATCTGCATGCAGCATGTTCCAGACCTAGACCACGATGACAGCTCATATATTCCGGGTCTCCCTCTCTGGCCGGCCTGTGTCTTCTGCCCACTGCACATCCCGGTGCACTGTGGTTGGCCGGGTGCAGCTCGAACCTGAACTTGCCAGCACAGGCAGCAACCCTCTCCTGGGAATTCCCGTCACACTCCACTTGAATTCACACCCCGCTCTGGTCCTTGTCACTGTGAGCATCTCTCGGGAATAATGTTAGGACTCAGGCTGGCCCCTTCCAACTCTGTATCCCTGGAGGGGCCTCCTGCTGTCGCTGGCCTGTCAGTCAGGTTCAGTGAGCAAATGAATGAATGAAAAAACAAGCAAGTCAACACTAAAATCTGTCCAGAAGATTCCAGTTCTCAGTCAGCTTTGGGGATCTGATGAGTTCTTTCCTAGCAAACACCTAGAACTGTGCAGACTCTTCCACGGATGGCAGTTAGGGCAGTTTATCTGGAAGCAGTGTGATTAGTAGAAACCAAAGCAATAAAGAAAAATGAGACTGAGTGGCCCTCCGCTCGCCGTCCCCCATTTTTTCAGAGCAGTGCCCTCTGCGTGGCTGCTGCTTTATTCCAAGGTGATGGATCATTCTAGACATCAGCGTTGACATGAAATCCAAGATGAGCTTTGTGGGGAGGCCGCCTTATCCTGGGCATCCTGGGACTCTTTCTGAACTCGGCACAAGGGTTCACCTTTTACCCCGGGGTCACGTTTCTTTTTCTTTCTTTAAAGCTTGGAAGGAAATCCATTACTTCAAATTGAAGTGGAGCCAACCTCGGAGGTGAGACACGGAGAGCATGAAGTGGCTTTTTCCAAGTGCTGCCAAATCATGGCAAAGCCACGTCTCTGGTGATGCAGAGGGCTGGGGGAGGGGCCTCGGGGGCCTGTTTGATGGGTGTTCTGGTTCCAGGAGCCAACAGACAGGGCCCCGCCGGCACCAAGCCTAATGGCCCGTTGCATGGTGTGCATCATGGAAAAGCTGGGTATGTGGAAATTGGAAAGAGATTTGCATTCTTAGTTGAAAACTCAGCTGAGGGCCAGGTGAACACTGAGGGAGGTATGTCCCGCTATCTTCAAAAGAACGCATGGGGGCAGGTGGAGACCTTGGGGATACTGGACTTGGCGGCCATTGAGAATGTTCTGGGACTTCGTCCCACCTGCCAGAGATGCTGGAGGAATGAAGGAGACATCCTGGCTGACATGGCTGAAGCGAAAAGGAATGGAACTTGCAGAGAAAACGGTGTCCTCTTCTGAAATTCTTTTGGGTGTTGGAAAATGCTCCCAGAGAAGCTGATTTTCTTGAGGGAGCTGTTAGGGACAACTTGGTCAGGCTGGGAGGCCAGAAGGCCTGCTCTCAGCCAGGGGGCTGCTCAGCGGTTCTGTCAGTCTCCAGGGCCCTGGGATACACCCCCCCCCAGCTGGGCATCTCCTGCTCCCCCACTCTGGCAGGACGCAAGCCCCAGGGTACCCCCAGACACCATGCTGGGAAGGTGCGTTCCTAGGCCTGGAGGTGTAAATGTTGCGGTGGTCATCCTGAGCGTCACTCGGTCGTGTGGCCTCCTGGTAGCTGGGGTCAGTGGATGGGAGCAGGACCCAGGAAGCTGCATTTTCTCAGATGCCCGAAGGCAGGTTTCCTTTAGGGACTGGGGTCCAAGCAAAGCATGAACAGGTTTTCCCCTCATTGGAAATCTCATACCAACCCCTGGGGGCAGATTTTATTAGCCCCACTTTTTTAAATTAATTAATTAATTTTGTGCATGTGTGTGTGGGGGGGGGAAGAAAACAAGTTACAGATAGGTATACATATTATAATACCATATTTACAAAATTATAAACCATGCAAAATAATATACTATTTACTCATTCGTGTGATTTAAATGTTTCAGATACCACAGGAGTGATAAACATCGAATCCCGTGTACTGATTATTATTTCTGGGAATGTATAATGGGGAATAGGAGAGAAGAGATGTCTACAGAGAACGTCAACTATCTCTGTAATTAGCCCCACTTCTTGATGCGGGAAGGGAGGCTCAGAGAAGTGACATGACTTGCTCAGGGTCACACGGAGGCCAGGCGCCTGCCAAGTGGAGCTGCCTGACCAGTGTACTCTGTCAGTGCCCCCTCTTCTGTTCCCGGCTAACCACCCTGGCCCCTGCAGAACAGCTCTGGCCTCTTGTTTCCAGCTCATCAATTCCGAATTCCCCGGGGAAAGCAAAAGGCATCTCCAGGTTGAGGGTCATCACCAGTGGGCTGCCTGCCAGTGCATGACGCGTCCATGGTTCAGCCTGAGCTGACTGCACACGCAGACACGGTTGGCCATGACGTGGCGTTGAGCAGAAGCAGGCAGGACAGGACACTCGGGGTCGTAGGGACCTCGACCTCACCCTGCCTGGCTGTGTCACCCAGACCAGGCACTTTCCAGGGTGACCCAAATCCCAGTCTGGGACTGAGGGGTTCCCAAGGTGTGGGGATTTCAGCCCCCAGGTCAGGAATTTTCCAGCAAACTGGAAGCGATGGTTTCTTATTTCGCTTCCCTGAGCCTCAGTTTCCCCCTTCGCTCATCAAGAGTTGGATTGTGATGCTCTCCCTTTTCATCTCCTTTATGCTATGCAATTCTAGACCAGGGCCACCTGGGCCAATAGGTACAGGTGTCAGCCCCCCAGAATGTGCATGGTGAGCTCCAGACAGGCGCAGGACCCCGCAGCACCTCTGGGGCGATGGGACCATAGCAGGAACAGCTCTGACCTCTTCCCTGCTGTGGCCACAGAATGAAGAGGGCCACGAGGAGGCTGAGGAGTCGGAGGATGACTTTGAGGAGATGAACCTGTCGCTCCTTTCGGCCCGGAGCTTCCCGCGCAAAGCCAGCCAGACCAGCATCTTCCTGCAGGAGTGGGACATCCCCTTTGAGCAGCTGGAGGTCGGCGAGCTCATCGGGAAGGGCCGCTTCGGGCAGGTGTACCACGGACGCTGGCACGGAGAAGTGGCCATCCGGCTGATCGACATCGAGCGCGACAACGAGGACCAGCTGAAGGCCTTCAAGCGGGAGGTCATGGCCTACCGGCAGACGCGGCACGAGAACGTGGTCCTCTTCATGGGCGCCTGCATGAGCCCGCCCCACCTGGCCATCATCACCAGGTCAGTGTTGGGGCTCCCACCAGGGTGCCCCCACAGCCCTGCCGCCCTTCCCGCTGAGGAAGGGGGCTCTGGGTCACTTAGAGTTCTGGTGATGGGAGAATCTCTTGTGCTGCCATCATAGCCAACAAGGCTCAAAGAGCTGAGGTTCCAGAAAATCCTTTTCATGCTAACACCCTGTGGCAGAGCTGTGCCTTGGAGCAGGTACTGCAAGGGGTCAGGAACTAGGGTCCAGAGTACCCTGGGCTCCGAGAGTGTGGAAGGACATCTGCGAGGCTCCTTTCCTCCCCTGTGTGGATGGGACTAAACCAGGGGCCCCACGGCACCCACTTGGGGCACCGGGACCGCGCAGTGTGTCGGTTGTCACTGTGGAGAGACCAGGGACAGAGACAAGATGTAAGTGGATGGACGTGGCTGTGCCCCAGTAGAACTGCGGGAACAGCCAGACCAGGGGCTACATGTGGCTCAGGCACCCCATTCTGCCCACTGTTGGTCTAAGGTTGGTGCAGGCAGCAGAACACAGGTGCGAGGCCTCCTCATGGCTGCCTGAGCTAGTTAATAGAGATCTGGAGTTGGGGAACTGGCACCCCCATGATCTTCCTGGGCTTGTGCTTTTTGGGTTCCACCAGCCTAGTGGGGTGCTGAGGAAGTAGCTTTGTTCCAGGTGAGCAGCTGTGAGATGATCCTTTGGTGGGTTTCTAAACTCTGGTGCGTGCACCTGTTGCCTCAGGACCAGCCGTGACAGCGGCGTTTTTGGCCTGGCCCGTTTTGCTCAAGGCCAGCTGGAACCCCTCTCCCACACGCAGCTCTATGAGATGCACCCCCTGCTTGTTAGCAGGTGCAGGTGCAGACGCTGGGGGCTCAGGGAAGCACCATTGTGTCTTTGGTCTGTTCCCCGGGACATGAAGCCCCTAGTCCCTCTCTGAGACCTTGGTGATTTAGCGAGGTCAGGCAGGTGGCGGGTTGACCGGCCCCATGTGGCCAATGCTGACGTCCAGGAACAGGAGCTCCAGAGATGCCCTTCAAGCCCTCCTTGATGCGCTCACGCCGGCCCTTGTCATGGGTGCTGTGTGCATGGCTGACCCATCGGGTGGCTGGTGCCACCTGTGAAACCTGCACCCAGGTGAGCTTCATTGATTATTTTACTTAATATGAATCAGCCCCATCTGATGGGGAAAAAAAACACAACCAATAGAGCTGACAGATGGTGGGACAGACCCAATACGTCACCACCGTAACCGTGTTAAGCCAGGGTGAGAACGGCGCTTCTCAGCTCTTCCCAGGACAGAGAGACTCCTCTGTCTCATGTGGGCTGAGCCCTCTGAGGAAGTGAAGCTTCTGCTCACTGGTAAACACCCCAAATGGTGTTGTTCCTCTGTGTTCTATGAACAGGTGAACTGGCTGGACCAGGCTGAGTAGCTGGGCACTTGTTTATGTCTCCTTTCAGCGGGCAGGTCCGCTGGGCCTGGATGCCCTTATACCCACTGGGGTGCCCCAAGTGCCAGCGTCGCTGCTGCCTTCCATTGTGGAGACCCATTCCCAGGGTGGTCTTTGGGGTCTCCGTGCAGCAGGAGGGGAGCCCTGGTGCACAAGTGCTCACCCACCTCCCTTCTGTGCTGCGCTGACAGATGTCATCAGCAGGAACAGGTCACATGGTCCACCTGGAGTGAAGGAGTGGTGAGACGGGCTTTCCCCGTGGGTGGATTTACAGTGTCACTTTGCCAGAGAGGGATGGGCTATGGCCATCTTTACAACCCCTCCCCCCACCAGACTGTCTTTAGTTCCCTCACCTCCTCTATCAAAAGAAGCACCAAGTGCAGCTGACCACCCTGCACTTGGGGTGCCCAGTCCTGTTGGACAGTGTCACTTCCCTGCCCCTCTTGTCCTTTCTGCCCTCTAGTTCCCCCAGTCTGTTACCCTATATTGCTCCCTGGCTAGCTCTCCAACTTCTACTAAAGCCTCTTTGTTCCGTTCCAGATTAGAAGTCCATCTTCTGTCC